>VDFB02324904.1:0-127635 GCA_007258455.2 Sequoia sempervirens
GAATAGATTTTTTTAGATATTCATCAAAATTTGAAACAAATTGGGTGAAAGCATTAAGTTGAGTCCACTTCAGGTGGAAGTTTTAGACTTAGAAAAAAAGAACAAATTAGGCAAAACAAAACAAGATCCCGTTATATAGAAAACATGATCTTGTTTCACTTCAGGGCCCCGAGTCAAAAATAAGATCCTGTTTCATAAAAAAATTAATTTTATACACTTTTATGAAATAGGATCTCATTTTCAAAATGGGATCTCGTTTCATAAAATACACTAAAAATTATTTTTGTATGCTTTTAAGAAATGAGATCCCATTTTGTGAAATGAGATAATTAATTTTTTATGCTTTTAAGAAACAGGATCCCATTTTGTGAAAGGGGATTTCATTTTGTAAAATGGGATGCTATTTAATAAAAGCATAAAAAAAAAAAATTATGAAACAGGATCCCGTTTTTAAAATTTTGAATTTTTGGTTGAATTTTTGTTTTGTTTTTAGTTTGGGAAAAGGCTTGTGGATCTAAAGCCAAGCTTTGGATGGGGTTTGACTTGTAAAACTTGAAGGTCATGTCAATGTCACAAGAAAATAGTGACTTTGGACATATGTTCGAAGACATTTCTGCATGATTTTTTGATGAAATTAAAACCCATTATAGATTAGACAATGTAGATTCTAAATATGTAAAAAAATTTACAATTCGATTATTTTTTCTATTTTTCTATTAATTTTTGGTGGAACTGGTCCATAAACATGAAATATTAAAGGTTTTTCAGTATTTTAATAACATTTTATTAAAATATATATTTTCTAAATGAATTGTATGAAAAAGTACTTTAGACAATTATTTTTAATTTGAAAAAATTATAAGTTCAGGTTATCTTATGCATGACATACACAACAATTTTTTAAAATAACAAATACGAATTCTAAAAAATTAACAAAAAAAGTATTCAATAAAAAATACAAAAAAATATCGAAAATGTGCTTTATGAGTTGCAAATATTTTTCCAAAAGGATTTATAAAAATACAATTATTTAGGTCAAAATATGGATGAGTACATGCACATGGTATGGTAAAAAGGTGACTTTTAAACAATGGTTTTAAGAAACACCTACTGAAAATCAATTTGTATCATCTAGGTATGAAAGTAAATTACATATTTGGAAACTAGACTCTGAGTACTACATTTTATGATCAATGACCTTTTTCACAATTCCATCTCTAAGTGCTTCAAATTTTATGGTCAAATGTGACAAACTCTGAAAATTAGGGGAAACACTTCCACTTTTTGGCCAAAAAGTGGATTCAACTTCTTGCACACACCCAATTTTTTTTATAAACTAGACACCATTCTATATGTGTAGACATGCAAAATTAACATTCTGCATTTGATTAGGTTCATTCATTAACTAAACTAGATTTTGTATTAGGTCCATTCATACATTGATCAGATTCACCTTCATTCATTTATCAAGTAATTTCATTAATTCCCATCTCCTAAGGTCATTCATTCAAAATTAAATAAAATATTATCATCAACCTTTTAATCAAATAAATCAAACATCATCCCTTTAATTAAATAAATCAAACATTTATTTAATTAAATCCAATCTATATTTTGATTTAAATAAATCAAATATTTAAATCATGAAAGTCAAACTAGTCTAATCATCATTAATTTAATCTAATCTTGATTAAATGCTAATCTCACCCACTTGCATTATCTAGATTTAGCCACTTGCACAAATAAATCAATTTTATTGATTTATTAAAAACTCTCATTTTCACTCAACATGGCCTTCAAATTTGAAAATCATGACAAGTTGATTTGTCCCTCCAACATTGCATTTATTGCTATTTTTCTTGTCCCCCTCTCAAAATTTATTGCCAAATTTGAATTCAAATTCTCCCTCTCATGGGCACTCTTCCCAAATCTTGCACATCCATTGACCTATCACCACTTCACAAGTGGCCTCTTCTCATTGGAGGATCTTTAGTCCCACATTCACCCTCTTGGCCAATCTCTCATCAAGAAAATCTATAAGAGAAGGCCTTAATCCTCATTCATCCATCCACAACTTTTATGCAAGGTTACTCTCTTGATTTGAGAACTCATCTTGCTCATCATCTCCATTTGCATTTCATCATTTTGGCTTCTTAGCAAGGGTTGGGAAAGAGTCACTAGCACATGTGACACCAATCCACTATGGAATAGGTAATTGTTGTTGTTTTCATAATGTTTTTAGTTTCATTTGGTCATGTATTTGCATTTGGAAACATCTACAAGGTATTTCATAGGAGTTATTTTGATAGATTTGTGAAGTACTAACCCATGTTTGAGATGTTAGTATTTGCAGATTTAAAAAGATGCTCACAGTTTGGCACTAGGAGGGCAATAATGGATTGAGGAGATTTTGAATTTAACAGATTTATTGGATTCTCTAAAAAGATTTCATTCACGACTTTTTGACAGGGTTTTAGAATTCTGTATTAGTTATTGATGCAAAATCTGCAGTGTACGTACTTAGGGGCATTGATGAATTAAAGACTCAGTCATTTTTATTTTTATTTTTTATTGATCTTGACCGGAGAGATTTTAGGAAGGATACGGATTTACCATTAGCATTAACTGGTATGTCTCTTAAAATATGTGAATAGGAGACAACGACGCACGATAAGGGATTTCAGGCTAGGATGCCACCTTATCTCCATGCATCTATTCTTTGGTTCATCACTCTATTTTGTTTCTTGTGTTTCAAGACTTTTATTCTACATTGTGGCATTCACAAGACATTGGATTAACATATTTGATCGCAACTTTTAAAATTGTGGCTCATATTTCCATTTACTGCGCTCTAGGTGATGTATTATTTGATGCATTTATAACCTTAGCTACGTAGGAAGAAAAAAATAGCCTGACGGATATTGAGGTCTAATGTGAAATCATTATTTATACGTTCAAATGTGCTAATACATCTAGGATAGATTTATGTTATCCATGGGGGTGCAGGTTGCTTAAAAGGCTTAAAATGTTTCTTTGCTCTCTTTCATATTCCGACCATTTCCACAAACTTGAAAATCTCTTAGTTAGCATTTATGGTCATTAATTTTACACCGGCCAAAGGTGTCCACCTGAAATTGTCTAAAGCTCTCCAACAAATTCATTTAGTATGTACCCTACAGTTAGCTTAAATTTCCTGTCCACCATTATGATAGATGAGACTGCACACCTTCTTAGTATTCCAAACTTGGTCGCTAGCCGTGCACTTGTTTCTACTATTTGTTTGTTCTTTCTCCCTCAACTTGCTACACATTTCCCAGTCATTGAAAACATTGGAGATTATCTTTGCACCTGCCAATTGTATAAAGTTGAAAGTCCCCTTTCAGGCGCAGATTTGAAAGCTAAGTCAGAGAGACATTTGACTTAATTTGCTGGGTAAAAAATTCATAACTACTTCCTAGCTGAGCTCGAACTCATGTAAGCGTGATACCTAATTTGAAGTTGTTGGCTAACATTTATACTTGTCATTTGCTAAATAAATTCTCAATTGACTTTACCAGGCAGCTTCACACCTACCAGATGTATTTTCTTTAAAAAAAAAGTTCAAAAGTCTTTCTATATGATAGCTGCACTTAATCTTTTAGCAATATGTAGCTTTAAGGAATGGCTTTAATAACCAATTAGGTGCATTCCATTTATTTTTTAAATCTTCTATGCTATATTATTGCGCCAACAATTGATTGAGACAATAATTTTGAAAGATTTGTTCTTTTGAGATTCATGGATTAAATTTATTAGCTTTGTATTATGGATTAGTTTCATCACTATGACCATAGCTGAAATTCAAAATCTGTGATGATTCTTTTAAAGGACTCATTTTTTTTTTGTGATTAATTTATCTAGTCAATTAAAATCATGTTATTAACCATCAAAATGAGTTTAAAATTTTGATCCTCACATAAGTATCTTTTGTTTGATAGGTACAACGTGAAAATGAAGGGGGAACAAGGCACAAAAGCAAAACAAAAGTGAACAAGGTACAAAACGAAGGAAAGCAAGGAGAAGGCTAGCAAAGGAAAATGAAAGGAGGAGGATATTTTAAAAAACCAAAGTGTTTTTAAACGCTTTAAGTGTTAGCCGGTATTGGCATGGTGTGATGGTTTAATGGTGGCATTGTTGTTCTTGCCACCAAGGTTCAAACCCCATTGGGGTGGTATTGTTGAATGGTTGTATTCCGGTTCATAGCTCCGATCAAAAGCGTTTACCCCTTGAATAAAAAAAAAAATGCTTTAAGTGTTTGTTCAATGCTTCTTTATGAAATTGTTACATTTTCGCTCCTAGGACACTAATTTTCATTTGGGTCTAAAAAGAACAATTTGATTTTTTCCATTCGCAAAAGGTTAAAATTCAAGCTTAGACACTTACTAGATTTCGTTTTGGGCTAAAAATTGGACAAGCAATCTTCATATTTCATTTGAGGCTTAAAACGAATCAAACAATTGCTTTGGAAGGATAAAATGAATGTGTGTTTGCCTTGTTTTGTGGTTACTTACTTAAACTAAAGTCATTGAAAAGGACATATGCGCTTCTCTTGCGCTTTCAAGTGATCTTGAGAATCAAAAGGCCTTTTTGGTGATTTTGGCGTAAGATAAAGTGATCACCTCCACACTTCAATTTGAGATTAAAATTGAACAATATCTTGTGCGAGTGTGAGTAGAGGCATTTTCATGTATATTCTCTTTCTTTGTGCCGTCAAAGGTTGATTGAGTTACAGATTGTGTCTTTGCTTGCTTTTGTTTATCCTAGAGGGCCTGCCTTGGGGAAAAAGTACTCACCCAAGGGAACAACTCAACCGGTAACACTCTAAAGCCAAGAGTATTTCCAGCTAGGATATAAATGTGGATATTGGAAGAAACCCCAATATCACGCAGTTGACTCCGACAAGATGGATCTGAAAGGGGACTCTTGCCACGTTGGGTCAACTCCTACAAATGGAAAGTCCTTACTAGAACCCATGTGCTAGAATTTTCCAAAATCCTTAATCTATTTGTTGGTGCAAGAACGGTCGTTCTGAAGCCGCCCCACACTTTTACAGGTCTTTAGTAGAAATGGAAAACATGCCATGGGATTTTCATGGGTGTTGATGCTTGGCCGCCCGATATAAGTGAGTGCCATGGAGGGGAGCCAGTGGGGTCAAGCATCTAACCATTTGCTAAAGATAAGCGTAGCTGGACTTGTCCAAGTGGGGATTCAACAAATATTGTCTTACACATCCATAGGGTTTGTACTTGTCTTGGTTTGAAAACATAGTGTTGTATTCAAAAACATTTGCAAACAAACACTTAACAATATCATTCAAAATTTCAAACCCTTTTGGAGATAAATTCCATTGACTCAATCCATATGTTATTGCTTTCCCTTGGGATTCACATCCTTAGAGGTTTCTAAACATTGGATTATATCTCAATTTATCTCCTTAAGTAAACAATAGGAAACCCTTGCCTTAAGTTCATTAAATTTCCACATAACATATCTTGTGGAGTTTGAAGAAATTAAGACATTGGACAAATTAGTTTGAAAACTTAATCAAAGAAAGTGTTTTTGGTAAAATAAAGCCATTAAGCAAAGCTAAGAAAAATGAATTTTTATGTGTGATTGGAGACTCACAAATCCCAAAGCAAAAATCATTGGAAATCCAAAAAATGAATGTTCAAATGAAATCATTTCTTGGTTACAAAGGTCTTTAAGAAGCATATGCATGCTCTTCAATACCTAGGTCTAGGAAAACAAAGTGTCTTTTTTAGGTTCACCTAAGGATCAAAACAAATCAATCCTCTGTCATCCATCCTTCAAAACATCAAATTCATCTCACAAATCATCTTTGGAAAATCTTGAAATTATCCTTGATACTAGGCTTTGTGGCAAAAAATCAAAATCATCCAAAAACATTGTGACCAAGTCCTTGAAAACATTTATCAAAACACCTTTGGCTAGGAATGTGTAAATGCATCCTTTTGTATATCCTTAGTCAAAGTTATCCAAATCATCTTGCCTAGCTTAGTATATGTAGATGAATCCTTCTCCATATGCTTAGCAAAAGCTATCATCTTATTTGAATAGGTGTGGATAGATGCATCCTTCTCTTCACACATATTCAAATAGTCATCCTTTGAACAAATCCATCCCTTAGATCATTATGAAACATTTAGGGTTCCTTTTGTTCAAAATCCAAAAAAGAAATCAAAATCAAAGTCAAGGACAAAATACCAAATCCAAAATCCAATCAAATCCAAGTCCTAAAGCCTAGTGTCTCATTCAAGATTTATCAAAATCCAAAACATTCATATCATTCATCATCATATCATCACCTCTGATCCCCCCCCAAAAAAAAAGCATCCTAAAACTTTCACTTTGGGACATAAAATAGAGATTAATCCAAAGAATCAAGAGATTCATCTCCCATATTCTCGAAGATTGATCCCCATTTTATGGTTCTAACTAGATCTCAATACAAGAAGAGTATGGAAACCAACAAAGAAACACCCGCTTCAAGTGATCTTAGCCAAACCACTCCTGAAATGAATCCCATTGGGGATGGAAATCTCACAATTAGCCTTCCAACATCATCGCAAAACCCACAAGAGGAAACACAAGGGGAGGATCTTACCTTTGGAATGTCTCACGAAGAAATAACTGAAATACTCCAAAATCCAGACAACCATAGAATCATCAACATCATGATGAGACTTAACCCTTCGTTGTACATGCTTGAACTAGCAAAACAAGGGGCGAAGTTTCCTTCGGATTTTGATGTGAGCACTATAGTAGAGACATCTTTTCCACCAATCTCATGCACCATCCCCATTTCATCTACACCCCCATCTCAAAACATCATGAAAAATATCCCGCAAATCATAACATCATTTGCTCCAACTCAACCCAACGTTAACAAGGGAAACACATTTCTCGATGATCTTCAATCACATCCCCTTGTTAATAATCAAAACTTGGACGTAAACACCACATTGGAACAAAACATCCCCCATAATCCATTACAAAAAAATGTTCCTCTCACTCTACATTATGACCCATCATCAACATCTTTTCACGGAGCATCTCAAATCCCCCTCCTCACAAATTCACAAGAGGAGGGAGACATGTTCAGACCAGGGGGAATTTTCAACACCACAACACTCTCGCAAGGATTCACCCCCCTTACATTTTCACCTCTCCCACCATCACCATTGTCATCTGCACCACTCCTTGGTTTAGGGCTTCCCCCTCTACCGAGTATCAATCAAAACAACATCCCAACCATCAATCAAAATATTTTGCCAAATGCTCAAAACTTATCATTGACATCATAACAACAAACAACAAACACACAAGCAATGGTAACATCATCAAACACCCCCACAACATTGCAAAGCATGGTCTCTCAAGGGCCAATCACATCAACGACACCACTTACCACATCAACAACACCATCCACCAATCACATAATCAACATGACAACACCATCCACCAACCAAATAATCAACACAACATCATCATCTACCACCATTCCAAACCCACCACCACCCCCACCACCACCAACGTTCACCACATCAAACCAATTTGATGTAGCATTACAAGCCTCTTTTCAAAGAGGATACCAACAAGTGCAAAAACAAAAAGCCGTGCAACAAGCCGCTCAAGCTGCGCAAGCTGCCAAAGCTGCACAAGCCGCATTACAAGCACAAAAATCCCAAGCTTTATTGCAACAACAACAACAAGAAGCCGCCCAAGCAGCACAAGCATTACAAGCACAAAGGGTCACTCAAGCACAACTTTTATTACAGCAACACGCAGCGCAAGCTCAAGCACAACAAGCATAAGCTCAAGCACAACTTTTTGCACAAGCAGCGCAAATGCAAGCATATCAGCAAGCACTAAAGCAATACCAAGAGCAGTAAGAAGCAACAGAATTGGCAGCCCAACAACAAGAAGAACAACAAGCGTTGTTAGAACAGCAACAAGTGCAGTAGCAAGCACAACAACAAGCATTGTTGGAATAACAACAAGCGCAACAACAAGCACAAATCCTAGCACAACAACAAGAGAAACAACAAGCACTGTTCATCCAAAAGCAAGTAGAAGCCTACTTCGCCTGCCACAACATACCGATACCATTGAACAATGCACCAACCAACCCATCCATCTGAACCACGATTGCAACACCTCAAAACACATTCATCCCACCCCCTAATCCCCAGAATGATGTGACGACACAACTCAGGTTGCTCTCACAACAAGTGTTGGACCTTCAATCGGGGCGGACAACCAAAATGTAAAGCAACTTGTGTCCCTATCCATTTGATAGGAGCCTAGACATGAAACCATTCCCTAAGGGATTTGAAATCCCCAAATTTGACAAGTATCAAGGGATGGGAAACCCTGAAGATCACATCAGGGAATTCCAGGTTCATTATATGGAGGTCGCATATGACGATACTTATCTGATGTGGCTATTCCCTAGGAGCTTAGCAGGCAATGCTATAGAATTGTTCTCTTGCTTACCTTCAGGCATTAGGACATTTGAAGAAATTAAAGACACATTCATTAAGAATTATGCATGTAACATTGCAATGGATGTTAGTCTCAAAGAACTATATGCTCTGAAACAAGGAAAGAATGAATCTTTCCCTTCATTCCTTCAACGATGGTGATCCAAGGCCAATCGGAGCAAATGGACCATGCCAGAAGAACAACAAGTCTACACAATCATAGCCAACCTTGAAAGTCGCCTATCATTCCATCTCAAAGTTCAGGGTATCACTACATATGAACAATTGATCTCCAAGGCGCTCAGCATCAAAAGAGCCCTTGCAACTCAACCCGTTGAATCAACATCATATCACGAACCGCAAAACAACTGCCCATCATCTAATTACAATGATAAACCTCGTACATGGGCAAGAAACAAGAACATCACTAATGATGGCATTGTCGATGCCAAGGTGGTTATTAGTGGTCTGCGTCAAAACACACCTACACAACAAATCCAAACACCACATCAAAACACTCATCACACAACGCATCAACCCAACAATAATCCCACAATCAATAACCTCAATGACCAAAGAGGACCACCTCAACGCAAAACATACCCCAAACGAAAATACACTACTTTGGGGGAACCACTTGAGGACATCATGAAAAAGCTAATTGATGAAAAACTTATCCAAGCTCCTATATTTGAGAATTATCAAGAACCTGATGTCAAACCTCCTTGGTACAATAAAAATCAACTATGTGAGTTCCACAAAATCAAAAGCCACACCACAAACAATTGTATGAGACTCAAGAACATCATCCAAGATCTCATCGACAAAAGAATTATAAATGTGGAAAAACCTACCGGGAATCAAGATCTTAAAATCTACACGAATCTGATGCCAAATCATGGCAACAAAGGGAATAACAAGGATAAAGGAAAAGGAAGTGTAAATCATGTATACAAAATAGTTGTTGCCTCCCTAAATGAAGACTACATGGTCATCACCATCAAGGGCGCTCATGCCGAAGACTGTGGAGTCACCACAAGAGGCGGAAAAGTCACCATCGCAAGATCATCCCAACCCAATAGAGTCCCTACATCAAGATCCATTCCGTATAGCTACAATGTTGTAGACCAACTCAAAAGAACGCCAGCACACATCTCCATCATGGAGTTGTTAAAAATCTCATCAGCGCATAAAAAGATCCTCGAGGAAGCATCAGCCTCATCTATCGTCCCTGCAGACCTCGAGGCGGAACAATTCCAAGCTATGGTCGAAAACATCATAACACCTAATCTCCTTACATTTTCCGACCAAGATTTCCCCGCCCAACCATCTCACAATCGTGCACTTCACTTGGAGGTCATTGTGAACAAGAGAAAAATCAAAAGGGTCTTGGTGGATGGAGGTGCAAGTTTGAACATCTGTTCTCTTAGCCTCATCAAGCAGTTGAAAATATCAGAGGATACCATTGACAAAGGGAAGGGAATCACAATAAGAGCATATGATGACCAAGAAAGAGTGTCTCAAGGCACAATTAAGCTCCCTATCCAAGTAGGGCCAACACTCATGGAAACCACATGTCAGGTCTTGGACCTCGAATTGCCATACAATATCCTCCTGGGATGCCCATGGATTCATGCGATGAAATCCATAGCATCAACCTTCCACCAATGTGTGAAATTTACACATAATGGACAAGAGGTTACCATCCATGGAGATCCTGAGCCATTTTCATATTGCAAGAACCTTGAAGCCAAATATTACAAAATCCCCCAAGTGCCGAAAAATGATGAGGGCCCATCCACATCATACATCAATCCCACCACTCTCACGTCCACTTCTATGACAGAGACACCTACCATTCCCACCATATCTGATATCAAGCTCATCATCCAGGAGGAATGTTGTGGAAGTTATAGGCTCCCTAACAATGCTTTTGTGATAGGAGAGTTACCACAATCTCCAAGATCACAAGGACGCCCACAAGAAAATCAAGCTCCCACATCACAAACTTATCCTCACAATTATCCTGAATTCATAAGATGGGGAGACCTTGGCCATGAGGTAATTGAAGCAGATCCATCAAACATGTTGTATCAAGATGAAAGACCGGCAGCTAATCTACCAATGGATGAAAGAAGCAAAGGCTTACACATGATGCTTGCGATGGGCTATGACCACAATCAGAGACTGGGGCAAAATGACAATGGGCTCATAATACCTATCATGCCAGAGATGAGACCCATAAAAAATCTTGGTCTTGGATGTGCCACTCCAAGAATAACCATACGTGGCCCAAGTCCTTCGATTAGAGCCGCTAATGTTTCTCCTCAGCCAGTACTAGTACAAGTACACTCACCAATAGTCACAGGTAGGGACACACATAATTTTATAACCAAGCCCTATATTAGTAGCGATGACGAAGATACCTTATCCAATCTACCTAGGCTATTCGAAGATACCACCCTATGTATGATTAGTACCATATCCTTTGAACTAGATAGTCAAAATCATGAGATCTACTTAGTCTACCCCCAACTGATCGACTATGACCAATGAGGACCACCAGTTCTTGATACATTCAAAAATGATGAGGCACTCTCAGAATTCATGGGGTTGAGGGATAACATTCCAAATGGAGATCACAAGGAAGGATTCATAATGGATTTGGACACACACGCCTATTATGGGGAAATGATTGAATCCTTTAGTCGCAAAAGTGAGAAACTAAGAATCATATCCAAGTCCTTGAGTGAAAACCACACCGTGGCACTCTCTGACAAGAAAATAGTAAAAAGAAAGGATGTATCCAACGGTGAAATCCTCTCTGAGGCGCTTGAGGATGAAGGATTCAATCTTCCCCTAAGAGCTATTCATCAAGAGAAGTCAACAGTCTTGGCCGAAAAATGCAACCCAGTCAACCTAAGAACAGAGGAGACCCCGCATATCACATTCTATGTGGAATCACTATTATCAGAAGAGCAAGAACTCCTAGCAGCATTCCTGAGGGAAAGACAAATAAACTTTGCATGGAGTTATGCTGATATGCCAGGGCTTGATCTAAATACTGTGGTCCACCACCTACTAGTGTATCCAGATGCAAAACCTGTTAGACAAAAGCTTCAGAAAATGCATCCTCAAATTTCTTTGTTAGTCAAAATGGAGCTCAAAAAGCTATTAGATGTTGGATTCATCTGACCAATTGATTATCCAGAATGGGTATCGAACTTGGTACCTATTTCAATACCTGATGGAGCTATTAGAATCTGTACAGATTTTAGAGATTTGAACAAAGCATGTCCCAAGAATGACTTTCCACTTCCCAATATTGATATGATAGTGGACATGACAGTAGGGCATGAGATGCTATCACTAATGGACGGATTTTCAGGATACAACCAGATTATGATAGAAAAATAAGATCAACACAAGACAACTTTTACTTGTCTATGGGGGACCTACTACTGGAACATGATGCCATTCGGCCTAAAGAACGCAGGAGCAACATATCAAAGGGCCATGACATTGATCTTCCATGACATGATTCACAAAATAGTCGAAGACTATGTTGATGACATCCTAGCTAAGTCAAGAAAGAGAAAAGATCATATAGCAACCCTAAGTGCTATCTTTGATAGATTAGAGGAATACAAGGTCAGACTAAATCCCTAGAAGTGCGTCTTCGGTGTACAATCAGGAAAATTACTAGGATACATAGTCTCCATGAGGAGTATTGAGATGGATCCTGCAAAAGTCAAAGCAATCCTTGAGATGGAAGCACCAAGGAATTTAAAACAATTGAGAGGTCTCCAGGGAAGGCTCCAATCCATTAGAAGGTTCATAGCACAACTAGCAGATAAGTAGAACCCATACTCTCACCTACTCCACAAGGGAGTAGCATACAAATGGGATACCAAGTGCGAAGAGGCATTCAACAAAATAAAGGAATATCTACTGACACCGCCAGTCTTAATGCCACCCATTCCAAAGAAGCCATTGATCCTATATGTGTCAGCAACAGCAGCAGCCCTTGGAGCTCTCCTAGCCCAGCATGATGAAAACGGAACAGAGAGGGCTATCTACTATATCAGCATGACAATGGTTGGCCATGAGCTAAATTACTGATTCATTGAGAAATCTTGCCTCGCAGTAGTGTTTGAATCCCAAAAATTTAGACACTACATGTTGGCACACAAGATAAAGCTCATTACGAAAATTGATCCCCTCAAGTATCTCTTATCCAAGGCAATGCTCATGGGCAGAATGGAAAAATGGGTGATGATACTGTCAGAGTATGATATCGAGTATGTGGAAAGAAAAGCCATTAAAGGTCAAGTTATTGTAGATCAACTAGCAAAAGCACCCATATATTTTGAGAACCCTCTTGTATCTGAATTTCTAGACAAATCCATCTTTAACCTCAATGTAGCCGATCACTGGAAATTATACTTCGACGGCTCATACACACAGCATGAATCAGGAGTTGGTATCTTCTTCATCACCCCCCAAGGGGACTGCATACCATAGTCATACAAACTAGCATTCCCTTGCACAAACCACATAGCAGAATACGAGGCTTTGACTATAGGTCTCAGGATAGTAGTGTAATGGAATATCATAGCCCTCAAAGTCTACAGAGACTCTTAGTTGATCATAAATCAAGTCAATGATGAATATCAGACTAAGGATGACAAGCTAACTCCATACAAGAAATTGGTGGAGACTCTCAAGGAATCCTTCATTGACATAACATTTGAGTAGATTCCAAGAACCAACAACAGAGCCGCTGACACCATGGCTACAATTGGGTCTCTAGTAGACATCCCTCACAATGTGCCGAAATATGAATTTCTGATTGAGCAGCTTCTCATTCCCACATTCGAGGTACTGTAATCAAAATATGTGTGTGAAATCATTGGTCCTAGCAATCCTTGGTATCATGACATCTACACTTATCCTCGAATAGGAGTCATACCCGCTAACCTACTGATGAGCCTAAAATATGCTCATAATTTGATGTTATGATAAACTTTTAAATGACTTTACTTTTGCTATTTCATGGTTGTTTAAACTTTGTTGAAACCTTTTATGGGGATATCCTGTAGCAAGACACTTTTATATTCCTGCAGCCTGTTGTGTTGACTTGATTGCATTTATTGCCCTGTTGACTTCCAAAAAATGGCTGGTATATCGTATACAGTTTTTGAATGATGAAGTAGATTTAAATTGTGTGATTAATGAATAGATATCGTGTATGTGCCATATGCCTTTTCTTGTGCATCTGTTACCTTTTGTTTCGCAGGTTGTTGAAGAATGATCGAGTCAAGCGCAGCCAATCTCGACCTTGCAGTAAAGTCTATTTCCTGCACGACTTTGAGGAAGCTCTGACGAAGACTCTTTGACCAAAACCGATTGGGGAATATTTTTAATGATAAGTCAATCTAGAAAGAGTGGAGTGCTAGATTCTCTTTGAATCGGGTTGAACACATAAATTCATTTATGAAGTTTGTTCCTTGATTCAGGGAAACACTTTACTTCCACGTCTTTCTTTGATGGAGTTAGTTAGTTAGTTGTTCTTCTGATTTAAAAATAAGATACTCCTCCTGCGCGAGAGAGTAGAGGATGAATAGAATGAGTAATAGATGATATTTAGAGTAAGATAGAAACAGTGTAGCAGATATCATGTAAGAATCAGTATGATAATGAAAGACATAATCTGTTTGACCAGAAACAGAGTTTGTTGTTAGTTTTCACATCAACAAAACAATGTATATCATTCTGTTTTCATGAATAAAGATCGATGAAGTTCTGAGTTCAGCATCTGTGTAATCAGTAGATGCTTGCTAAGGGGGCCCACTTAGTAAGTATCTGTAGTAATTAGTTAGATGTTCTTTTCTCTTTGAAATCCAGTTAGTTTTTCATCTTTGAAGTTTTATACAAACTGGGTCCTTGTCTTGCTCTGATTATAGAAGTCCATCCACAATTTGTTCCCTCGGCATAAGGCAGTTCATGGTTTGTGCTTCATGTAAAGCTGTTATGGTTACGTTTTTAATCAAGCATAGTTGAGTTAAATAATTCTACATTACCATTCTGTGGCTTAGATAGAATTTCTTTCTAGTATGTATTTCTGCTAAGAATTGACCGAAACAAGTTCCTAGTGCATATATTTTGCCGCGCCATTTAAAGTCTACGTCCACTGGTTTGACAAGTAAAATGAACATCCACAAAGAGATATTAGTCACCTGTCAGAATGTCCAATTCCCAGGAAATTTTTACTGTGATATTCATATCCTTTTGTGAGTGCGAGCCATTTTTGGCGCCGTTGCTGGGGATGGCATCTAGCTAGGAGTCTGTTGAAGTCATTTTCAGCATTAGTTTAGTCTGTTAGTCAAAATAATTTCAAATCTTTCAAGCCACTATTCACCGTATTGCATGCATAGAAGAAGAAGAGACACACTGGGAAGGTTCCTCCCTGAAAATCTATTTATTGAACTACCATTTGACCCAGCTGATAACGAACCTGGGGAAAATCCATTCGCTATGTTATTCTAGCACCCAGACATGGCAGATAATCCACCTAATAATCCACCTCCTGCATTTGAGTTTCCCATTGTTCCCCAACAAGATACTGACAATCTTAAAAACATCCCCTCTTCCTTGCTTCCAAAGTTTTATGGCTTGGTCACAGAAGACCCAGAAACCTTTCTGTTTGAATTTGATGTCCTCTGTCGCAATTATGACTACAACACAGATGCTTATAAACTAAAGCTATTTCCTTCCACTTTGAAGGAGGGATCTCTCAGATGGTTCATGAGTTTGGGAAGAGGTGTTGTAAATAGTTGGGCAGCTATGTAGATGAAATTCCTTGAAAAGTATAAGGAATATTGTAAGAGTGCCAGCAAAGGTGATGACATATTCTGAATTCAGCAGAAGGAGGATGAAAGTCTGGAAGATTATATTTCTAGGTTTTTGTTTTCACTAAAAAGAAACTCAAACCATACTCTCAATGAGGACTCTCAGAAACTACTTTTTCTAAGGAGGATCAGTGATGCCTGTATTGACACCCTGGACCTGATAGGAGGAGGTGATATAACTCAACTGCCTTGGGATGATATACAGAAAATATGTCTTAACTACTCTCGAGCAATAGTTAAGAAAGGTCGAGGTCATCATGCTTCAGTGGGGAAGTCTTCTTCTAGTGGAGTTTTCGGATGAAGATCACAAATTTGCTATCTAATTTCAAGCAGGACATCATTAATAATATGGCTACACAATTGGACACTATGGGTGATCCCACAATAGTGGTTTACAATTTTTGGCCAAACTGGACACTAAAATATTTTTTGTAACTAAATCTTCACTTTCAGACACCTATAGTGACTAAACCATGAGGAATTTGAAGATGATGCAAACTAGAGTTTTATTAAATTTTTTCTATAGATTCTAAATATATTTTTTTCAAAATTTTTGGAATCACATTGCTCTTCTTTTTCCATCTCCCTCAAAAACTAATTTTTTTCAGAAAACAACATTTTTAAAAAGTGACGCTCACCGTATAACGCATAATTTTTTTTCCATGAAGGATAAAATTTTAATTATTTCAAATTTAGATTCGTAACTCTGATATCTAGTGCTTCCACTTGGTTAGATAGTTTTTTAATTAATACTTTTTCTTTAATCAAGTTTCAAAGTCAAACCAAGTTATAATTAGGACATAGCCTTGTATGATCGTAACTTTTTTTGTATGTATCAAAATTCAAATTTTTTTCTCTTTGTTGGATCAAGGACTTAATATCGGTGCACTAGATTTTTTTTTATAATCTCTATTTTTCCACATGTGAAGAATAGAGAGCTTGATTTTGGTGAAAAACCTACATTTCACAAGAAATAAAAAAATAAATATAATAATAAAATAAAATTTATTTAAAATTATATTTTTTGGGAAGCTTATAATAAGGACTACATACTTACAAAAAATAAATTTTAAATAAATTCATTTGATCCCCCAAAAGGTAAATCCAAAGTGGGTTTTTATCAGCATTTTGATAGGTGTAAAGGAGACTCCATTATAGGTATGGTTTAAAACTAGAGGGGTTCTATCCAAGGGTATTTGATTTAAGGTAGTTTGATCAAACCCTCTTCAATTGAAATGCTTTAAATGGAACTTTTTTAAGGCTTAAATCATTATATTTTCTAAAAATATGTGATTTCAGTAAAAATTTATTCCTCCGAGAAATTGTAAACCAGCTTTGTGGGATCAGCCCTATGCAAGCTCGAAAGAAACATGCAAAAGCTGAGGTAGTTTTGGCTGAGTTATGTCCATACTGCAGACAAAAGAGGCGTGATTGCAGATGCAAGATGGTGGCTAATTTGGAAGCTAGGCAACTGCCTACTAACTTCAAACCAGTGGAAGGTGATGATGATCAAGTGTTCTTTGTTGCGCAAAGGAGACCATGGGCCCAAAGACAAGGTATGCCTCAAGACCCTTTAACTTTTGGTAATCTTATTCTGGCTATAATAACCAATGGCAACAAGCATATGGACCACCACCACCATGGATACGCCTCAACAAAGTTGGTCTAATTATCAGACCCCACAGTGGCAATGGACCCACAGCCAGTGGCAACAAAATTCTCAATGGAAGGTCCTCAACAATGGGCAGTCTCCTAGATTCCTGCAGCTTCCACAGCCACAACAACGGGCCCTCATGCCACCTCCTGCAGCAACTACCATAAATCCTGGACCTCCGAAGCAAACCTATGCCCCAGCCGTTGCCTAATCCCAATAATAAGCCAACCACAGCCCATGGCTGCATTATCTTGCTGAAGCCAACCAATATCAAGCTTATGCCTTAAATGTTAATGACATCCATCTGAGGTCTGGAACTACTTTACCTGCTCCCAAACCACCTCTGATTACAGAAATATCAGACTCTCCCCTTGAAGAATCTACTGCACCTATTGTTCCCACTGAGCATATGCCTATACCCGATACAGTTTCTATGGAACTTGTTTTGCAGAGACAAGACAAACCACCTTTTCCTCAGAGGTTGCAAAGTACTGAATCTAAATCCATGGAAGAACCCACTTTTGATATTCTAGATCAGCTCAAGAATGTGCAAATTCAAATCCCTTTATTTCAGGCTATTAAAGATGTTCCCATTTTTGGAAAAGCTATTAAAGAAGCCTGTTTGAAGAAGCCTAGACGAAAGAAAAAGGATCCCCAAACAATTCATGTCTTAGGGAAATTGGCTGATATAATGTTGGAAAATGTAGTCATTCCAAAGTATATTGACCTTGGAAGTCATGTAGTGCAGATACATATAAATGGCCAAGTTGTAAAAAATATTTTGATTGATTTAGGAGCTGCCATTAATGTCATAACAAAGCATACTATGGACTCCTTGAATATTTCAAATATTAGGTCTACACCCACAGTTTTGCAGCTTGCAGACAGCTCCATAGTTAAACCTGATGGGATGGTAGAAGATGTAATTGTCACTTTTGAATCTTGGGAGTATCCTGCTGATTTCATAATATTATCAGTTAAGGCAACTTTAGGAGGG
Source organism: Sequoia sempervirens (assembly GCA_007258455.2). Classification (NCBI taxonomy): domain Eukaryota; kingdom Viridiplantae; phylum Streptophyta; class Pinopsida; order Cupressales; family Cupressaceae; genus Sequoia; species Sequoia sempervirens. The sequence continues at coordinate 18,106 of VDFB02324904.1, forward strand.
TATCTAGTTATCCTTGGTAGGCCATGGTTAGCAACTGCTGATGTTTTTATAAGATTTCATTCTGGAGATATGACCATTTCTGATGGGCAGTCCACAAAGAAATTGGCCTTGTATCCGCCTGCTAAACGTCAACCAGATTTGTCCCAACCTGTTTGGCCAGATGTGGGGGAAGAAACTGAAGAAGTCAATTCTTTGGCTCAATTAATGATGCTTCAAAATGATCCATTCTCACAACTTCAGAGTGAAGATGCTTTGCTTTTTCAAATTCTGCAATTTAACCCTGATATGGGTAGTTCATCTGATCAAAGTGGCAGTCATCCACAATGTTTCCTACAACAACTAGATTCTGAGAGTTCATTGCCTAAACTTTCAATAATTTTTCATAACTTTCTTCTATAAGAGGTACAAACATTACCTGTTGATTCTATGAATAATCTCACTAAGCAGATAGAATTGTCCTATCATTGTTTGAATGTTAATAGCAAGTTGTCATAGTCTCAAGAGGCAGACTTATTAAAAATGCTACAAGAACAACATAAATTTTTTGCATGGGAATATGGGGATATGTAAGGAATAGATCCTCGAGTTTGTACTCATAGGATATTTATCAAAGAAGATTGTTTACCAGTTAGACAACCTCAAAGAAGAGTAAATCCAGCGCTTAGAGAAATAGTGAAAAATGAACTTCAAAAGTTGCTTGATGTTGGTTTTATTTACCCAATTTCTGACAGCCAATGGGTTTCTCCATTAGTCATTGTCCCCAAGAAAGGAGGGAAATGGAGAGTGTGTGTAGATTACAGGTAATTGAACAATGCCACTAAAAAAGATCACTTTCCATTACCTTTTGTAGACCAAGTACTAGACTCACTGTCTGGCAAAAGATATTTTTCCTTCTTGGATGGTTACAGTGGGTATAATTAGATAAAAATTGCCCCTGAAGATCAAGACAAGACCACTTTTACCTGTCCATGGGGAACCTTTTCTTATTCGGTATTACCTTTTGGCTTATGCAATGCACCAGCAACATTTCAGAGAGAAGTAATTAGTATATTTGCTGATATATCTCATGAATGTATGGAGATTTATATGGATGATTTCACTACATATTGAGTCACATTTGAAGAAGCACTGGTGAATTTAGAAAAAGTATTGAAAAGGTGTAGAGAGAAAAATTTGTCTCTAAACAGTAAGAAGTGCTTTCTAATTATGGAAGAAGGTATTGTTCTAGGTCATCATATTTCAAAGAATGGAATTCAGGTTGACCCTGCTAAAATTGAAGTTATTCAAAATTTACAAACTCCTGCAAAACAAAAAGATATCAGAAGTTTTCTTGGTCATGCAGAGTATTATAGAAGGTTTATAAAAGACTTTAATAAAATTGTCAGCCCACTTTATGCTTTGTTAACAAAGGATTCCAAATTTGAGTGGACAGAGGCATGTGAAAAATATTTCCTGCAACTAAAGGACTTGCTTACTAAAGCCCCTATTCTTCAAGGTCCAAAATGAAATCTGCCTTTTCACATACATGCTGATGCATCTAATTTTGGTATAGGAGCAGTTTTAAGTCAAAAAGAAAATTCAATTGAGCATGCTATCTACTTTATCAGCAAAAACCTTCAAGGTCCTGAGCTCAACTATATTGTTACAGAAAAGGAATTGCTTGCAGTATTGTATGCTTTGAATAAATTTAGGCATTATGTCACAGGTTATCAGATATTCATTCATACTGACCATGCAACAATCAAGTACCTGATGAACAAACCTTCCATTTCTGGTAGATTGGCATGATAGCTCCTATTGTTACAAGAATTTGATATCACAGTCATTGACAAACCAGGAAGAGCTAATGTTGTAGCTGACTTTTTATCAAAACTTCAATCAGTTGCACATGAGGAACATGAGGTCATTGATGATAGATTTCTAGATGAACACTTATTTTCCATTACTGCACATACACCCTGGTATGCAGACATTGCTAATTATCTAGGAGCAAATAGAATACCAGCTCATTTTTCCCCAAAAGAAAAGAAGTTGTTGATAGAGAAAAGCTTTAACTTTTCCTGGATTGCAAATTATCTGTTCTATACTGGACCTGATCAAGTAATGCGAAGATGTGTAAGAGAAGATGAGACTTATGATATCTTGCATGCTTGCCATGATGAACCATGTGGGGGGCATTTTGCAGCAAAAAGAACAGCAATGAAGGTTCTTACAACAAGGTACTACTGGCCAACATTACACAAGGATGTTGTGGCCTATACAAGGAAGTGTGACAGATGCCAGCGAATGGGAAGACCAACTAAGTCAGATGAAATGCCACTATATCCACAGGTAATAGTCACCCCTTTTGATAAATAGGGGATAGATTTTGTGGGGCCAATTGATCCACCATCAAATGGAAAGTCATACATTCTAGTTTGCAAAAACTATGTCACAAAATGAGTCGAGGTAAAAGCTATGACTCATGCCCGAGATAACAAAGCTGCTGAATTTCTGTATAAACAAATTTTCACAAGATTTGGAGTTTCCAAAGAGCTTGTAACTGATCAAGGAGCTCAGTTTACGTCAAATCTGATCACTGCACTTATGAATGACTATAAGATCAAACATAGGAAGTCCAGCCCCTATCATCCTCAAGCAAATGGTCAGGCGGAGGTAACAAATAGAGAAATTAAGGCCATCCTCACAAAAACGGTACAGATTCATAAAAAAGACTGGAGCAATAGACTTCCTGAAGCAGTTTGGGCTTATAGAACTACATGGAAGACAACAACTGGGTTTACACCTTTTGAGCTGCTTTATGGAAAAACAGCTATGTTACCCATCGAATTTGAACATAAAATTTTGAGGACAACTCTTGAACTCAACATGGACTTATCCGAAGCATAGAAGGACCGTCTCCTACAGTTAAATGCTTTGGACGAAATGAGAAAAGCTGCCCTACAGCATACAGAAGTAATCCAACAGCAAAGAAATAAATGGCATGATCAGCACATCAAAACCAAAAAAAATTTTGCTGGAGATTGAGCTCTGTTATATGATTCTAAGTACCAAGAAAACCAGGGTAAGCTCACAACATGCTGGCTTGGCCCCTATGAAGTTGAAAATGTGTTTGACAACGAAGCTGTGCAGCTAGTCACAATTGATCCAATCCGTTTCTAATTGCTCGTCAATGGCCACCGACTCTAACTGTACCATAAGCTAGTCTCAAAGGAAGACTTCATGAAGCAGTTCATTCAGGTTCCTCCTGCTACTCTTCCTGCAGTTGAAGGCTCTAGCCTTTCTCCTGCAACATTCCTGTAATTTTTAAAAAACATGCCCATAATAAAGGTTTTCTTTTTAAGGAAACTCTTTTTTCTCCATTTTCATTTATCGCCTCCATCTCACTTCTTTATCTTCCATCCATCCATTTCATTTGTACATTTCATCCACCCACGTCACCCATCCACTTCATCCATCTGCATCAACCTTAATTAAAATATCTTTCCCACTTGTCAATTCATGCAGCGTCGTCATCTTTCTTCACACGTACGTGCAATTACTAAAGGTATGCCATATCTTTTCTTATCACATATTTAATTTATTTAATTCTATTCATTTATTGCTATGCATGTACTGGTCATTATCCCTCGAATCTCTACCTGTTCTTTAATACATGTGAGGACACATGTCATCCTTTAAGTAGGGGGCAGGGTAATCTATCTTTTGAAACTTGTCTTTTCGCCACTGCCATAACTGCAAAATAATCTTTCTTTAATACTTTTCTGGTACTTTCTAAATGTGATTACATATCTTTCTTTAATGCATCTTTTTCTTGCAAACTACGATTAAGACTGCTTGTTTAAAAAGTTCATTTTTGGAGAAAAAGAAAGAAATGTGACGGCACAACAGAGAAAAACTAGAGCAGAAAGGGAAATAAAGAATTTGAATCTTCAGCAAGGAATTGAGTTCAGCTAGAAAAACTGCAAATATGGGTGGTTAGTTGGTGCGACATGAGCCTGTAGCTCATGAATTGTTACTGCAAAATCCACAGACAGTCCACACATTCAACCTCTGTGGATGGTTAAATTATTTCTTGAGCTTAAATAATTTTGATGAGGAGGCTGTGGGAGAATTTTTGAGAACACTTTCTGAAGGGGAAGCCACCGTATGGGGTCTAACAGTTGTTGCAACCGAAGACATAATTGTTCCGGGCTCCCAGCCGTTGGAAAAAAAATTTCTTCAGATGGTGCAGCCGCAAGGGCTGAGTTTTCAATACCTGCTGATGGACCTCTGGAAGTCTCCAAGCAAGGATGCAAGCGTGTGTCACTGCCTCTTCCATATTCAGAGTATGCCACTTATATAATGAGGTATTTAACCTATGAAGGCCATTTTTTCTACCTGCATTCTCATCATTTTAAATTATTAAGCCATATGAGGCATGGGTTAGTTGTGAATGTTCTGAATTTCTTGTTAAATTTTTTAGAGCAAAGTGCCCATGGAACTCAACAGGGGAAAGACAACTCTGTCACTCATCATGGCCTTATTAAATTACTGATTGAGCGCTCTTTGAGAGACGTCTCACCTCTCTCTTGGCAACAGTTTGTTGCCCAAAAGAGTTTGCAACCTCCACAACCCCCTAGGGTACTTACCCCAAGGCCTCAAAGAAAGAAGAAAGAAATTGCATCTACTAATGGAACAGGGCAAGGGTCATCTACTCCTATAGCACCCGATCCTATAGCCGTCACACCTGAATCCTTTGATAGGGTACAAACTAGGTCTGCTACTAGGAGGGAGAAAAGAAAAACAAAGGCAGAAGGGTCCCCAGAATCCGACCCTCATTCTTAGAAAAGGCAATGCTCCTCTCCTGCAGCACCTTCCCCTGTAGCAGTTTCTCATATAGCAACAGCTGTTGATATTACTAGTTCACCGTCATCCTCTGGTAGGGCAGAGCCCCCTGAACAAACAAGAAAAAGAAAAGCTACCAGAACACCTCCTGCAGCCGCATCTGTGCCAAGAAGGGTTTCCACAAGGAAACAATCTAAGACCTCCCCTGCTTCACCGCAACCAGAGGTGATTGTAATTTTAGAAAGGTCTGTTGAATCTGAATTTAATGTTTCTCGAAATGAATCTAAGAATGCTGCTTAGAGTTCATTCATTCCTGAAGAGGAACAAGTTGAGACAAAAGAAACAGGGCACAATGAGAAAAAATTACCAAATCTTGATGATTTGGCTACTGCTGCTATGCAATTCTCAGAAGAAGCACAAACTTTTCCACCGCAGCAACAAGAAGAATTTATCCTGTAGTAAGAACAGATCGAACAACTGAGTGTGCCTTGTGAAACTGTATTTCACTCTACAATTTGTAAAGCCATTGTTGTATATAAGAGGACATTTTTAATTGAGTTTCTGGAATATGTTAAAGCTAATTGGGAGACAGTTACACTGCAAACCCTAACTTTCTGACACATAGCCTAGACTGATATGCAACAAAGTATGTGGGAAGCAGAAAAGAAGAAATTGAAAAAGGAAATTGAAAGTCAGAAACAGGAAATTGCTGAGTTGAAAGCAAAAATGGATAAAATGTTAAAGGTAACTGGTCAAATTATGGATTGCAGACCGCCACCCAGAGTTTATGCTCTGTGCCTTAAAGAACAATTTTTATGGTTTCAATTGATGAGAATTTTCAGAAACCAAGACCCTATAATTCACACTACCAAAGAGTTTTATGAAGCATACCAAGCAGCCCCTAACTGGTTAAGGAATTCTCTGTGTGAATTCTATTTGCATGGCTTCTTAATACCATTTGAAATAGAATGGAATCCTCTTCTATATATTAATGATATTCATTTGAGAGCATTTATGTCATAGGCAGCAAATGAGGTGAATTATGGCATGCAGTGGGAAACGTATGAGGAAGCTGAAAAAAATAGAGCCTGTCCCATTACGCTCTCAAAGTTCAAACCCACATGCAATGTTGAAAGATTGGTTTGCTTTGACATATGGTATTAATAATGTTTCAGCCAGAGAGAAAATATTTGACATTAGAAAGCAAGTATATGATGAATTCCAGGCACAACAATATTCGTTTTGGAGATTAGCATATACCAAAAGTGAGAAAAGATGGGAGAGATTAACTGTTGGGTTAAGAAAGTCAGAACCACATGGTCCCCTAAACTTCACAACTGCACTCAAATGAACTAGTAGATATATTCAATTGGGACTTCAAACAAGATTTGAACTGTGGCTGCCACTGACATTCAGACCCCCTGTGCTAATGTGGCCCTTGTATCCTCACCAAGCTACAAATCTTAACAATGAATTAGAAGACCGAAGATATGAAAGGTGCTGAGATTTCAGAGGATTCTATTACAAGTTTGGACATCCATTCCAGAGTCATGCAGCCACCACTGACTTCAGAGAAACCACCAAGAAAGTTAATGCCGGAGGACCAACATTGGGCTAAGTAGGGGGTAGTGATGAGCCTAAAATATGCTCATAATTTGATGTTATGATAAACTTTTAAATGACTTTACTTTTTCTATTTCATGGCTGTTTAAACTTTGCTGAAACCTTTTATGGGGATATCCTGTAGCAAGACACTTTTATATTCCTGCAGCCTGTTGTGTTGACTTGATTGCATTTATTGCCCTGTTGACTTTCAAAAATGGTTGGTGTATCATATACAGTTTTTGAATGATGAAGTAGATTTAAAATGTGTGATTAATGAATAGATATTGTGTATGTGCCATATGCCTTTTCTTGCACATCTATTACCTTTTGTTTTGCAGGTTGTTGAAGAATGATCGAGTCAAGCGCAGCCGATCTCGGCCTTACAGTAAAGTCTATTTCCTGCACAACTTTGAGGAAGCTCCGGCGAAGACTCTTTGACTGAAACCGATTGGGGAAGATTTTTAATAAGTCAATCTGGAAAGAGTGGAGTGCTAGATTCTCTCTGAATCGGGTTGAACACATAAATTCATTTATGAAGTTTGTTCCTTGATTCTGGGATACACTTTACTTCCACGTCTTTCTTTGATGGAGTTAGTTAGTTAGTTGTTCTTCTGATTTAAAAATAAGATACTCCTCCTGCACGAGAGAGTAGAGGATGAATAGAATGAGTAATAGATGATATTTAGAGTAAGATAGAAATAGTGTAGCAGATATCATGTAAGAATCAGTATGATAATGAAAGACATAATCTGTTTGACCAGAAACAGAGTTTGTTGTTAGTTTTCACATCAACAAAATAATGTATATCATTATGTTTTCATGAATAAAGATCGATGAAGTTCTGAGTTCAGCATCTGTGTAATCAGTAGATGCTTGCTAAGGGGGCCCACTTAGTAAGTATATGTAGCTAATTAGTTAGATGTTCTTTTCTATTGAAATCCGGTTAGTTTTCATCTTTGAAGTTTTTATACAAACTCAGTCTTGTACTGCTCCTGCAACATAGAGAGTCCATCCCTGTGACTGTTCCTATAGAATAAGACCAGTTCATGGTTTGTGCTTCAGTCGTAGCTGTTATGGTTTCTGTTTTAATCAAGCATAGTTGAGTTAAAGAATTTTGCATTACCATTGTGTGGCTTAGATAGAATTTCTTTCCAGTATGTATTTCTGCTAAGATTTGACCAAAACAAGTTCCTAGTGCATATATTTTTCCGTGCCATTTAAAGTCTACGTCCCCTGGTTTGACAAGTAAAATGAACGTCCACAGAGAGATATTAGTCACCTGTCGGAATGTCCAATTCCTAGGAAAGTTTTACTGTGATATTCATATCCTTTTATGAGTGTGAGCCACCTACCATCGAGCCTAAAATGAACCTTTATTAAAAAGTCATCTAGATTTGTCATCCTAGGAGATACCTTATACCGTAGAAGCATAGAAGGTACCTTATTGTGCTATCTAAATGCTGAGAAGGCATTAACCACTCTAACCGAGGTTCATAACAATATCTGTGGCTCACACTCGAGTGGGATGACCATCACCAAGAAACTGCTGAGGATGGGGTATTATTGGCCCACAATGGAAAGAGAAGCGCATGATCATGCTAAGAGGTGTTTACAATGTCAGCAGCATGGGGACCTCATCCATGCTCCAAATCAAGAGCTCCATCTGATCGTCACACCATGGCCCTTCTTGCAGTGGGGACTCGATCTCATTGGAAAAATATCACCCACCTCATCCAATGGCCATAAATTCATTATAACTGCAACTGAGTACTTCACAAAGTGGGTGGAAGCCATACCCATGACCTATATATCACTGGAAAGCAAATCTCAAAATTCATCCTGAACTATCTCATCTGTCGTTATGGTGTTCCACAAGCCATTATCTCAGATAATGGGACACCATTCAAGAACCAGGAGGTTTGCGACTTGTGCGAGAAATTCAAAATCTAGCATCACTTCTCCACCCCATATTATCCCCAAGGCAATGGCCAAGGAGAAGCCACGAACAATACCATCCTCAAAATCCTTAAGAAAATAGTCAATGACGCAGGTTGTGACTGGCATATGCAACTTAATCCCGCCCTCTGGGCTTATCGAACTAGCATTTGCACACCCACTAGCGCCACCCCATTCTCCTTGGTCTACGGATCAGAAGTCATACTCCCAAATGAGATCGAGCTCCCATCCCTCAGAATATCATTGCAAAATCTCATCACTGATGAGGACTACCGGGTGTCAAGATTAAACGATTTGGAGCTACTAGATGAGAGACGCATAGATGCTTTGAATCATCTGCAAGTCTATCAAAATAGACTCAAACGAAGCTACAATAAGAAGATCAAAAGCAGGACTTTCCAAGTCAGAGAATTGGTCTTAAAAGAAAATTAGAAGAATGTCCCAAATCCCAGCAGCAAAAGCAAGTTCGAACCTAATTGGTTAGGACCCTTCATTATCACAGCAAGCTACAAATCAGGGGCATATCAGCTATCAACACCTGAAGGGGAACCTCTATAGGAGCCAATAAATAGCTCCCATCTCAAAAAGTTTTATGCCTAATTATTTCAAGGTATAAAACCAAAAATCCAAAAAATTAGAAAAAGTCCTGAAAAATGGTTACTTCGGCGAAAACCTGGCAAACAGGCGTCTTGGTGACAACAAAAAAATCAAAAAAGAAAAAAATCCAAAAAAATCAGAAAAATGATCAAAAATAGTAAAGAGAAAAAAATCATCCTCTAGTGAAAACCACTTTGGTGGCACTTTGGCCAGGTACCTTGGCGAAAACCTGGCAAACAGGCACTTATGTAAATAAGCACTTTCCATCCACTAGGACCTTTACGGCTCGATCTGCACCATCCCTCCATTTCACTTCTATCATCCATCGCATTCAAATCTCCATACATTACTCATCCACTCGCATCCGCACCATATCTTGGTCCTGTGTTCATATCATGATCCCTCCTAGTACTACTCAGCCCATCCTCAAGGTTAGTTTGTCATGCCTTTATCAAAGTAGTCTATTGCATCACACTGGGGGCATGTTCTTATCAGATCAGATTCGTGTATGATCTTAAAGTCCTTAAAATTAGAAAATCCAAAAACATCAAAACATCAAAAAATCTAAAATACATTAGAAAACCAGAAAACCCAAAAACATTCAAAACATATCAAAATCCAAAAACAGGTAAAAAATTTATTAAAAAAAGCCAAAAACAAGGTCGTCTTGTCAAAATACGTTGTCTCTGAGGTTGAACGTAGGCAAGGTTGATCTTTGATCATCCCCCGAGACATTTAGGTCAGTCCTATAGGAGTCTGTCATAATAAACTAACATTTCATCATGTATATCATCATCTGTAAGTCAGTCAAGTCGTCAGTCGAACTACGTGGTCTCTGATGTATAACGTAGGCAAAGCTAATCTATTGATCAGCCCTCGAGGCCCCTAGGATAGGTCTTTAGGTTAGTCTCTTGGTCAAAATCTTCAAAAATCTCAAAAACATTGGAAAATCAAAAATCAAAACATTTGAAAACATTTGAAAAATACCAAAAACAGCCTCAAAACATTGCAAAACTCCAAAAAAAATCCAAATATTTGAAAAATCCATCTATCTCATCTTGCTTGCACCCACAATAAAAACAATCCATAATAAACTAGTGGTCATCCCTAACCTTTGGTAAAACAATTAGAAATAAGTCTAGTAAATTAAATGTGAAAACTCAAAAGTGTCAAGTCTCAAGTCTAAGTCGGTACGTAAACAAGTTGGTCAAGTTTTTGTGTCAATAGCCCATCATCCAAATAGTCTAATATCAATCATCTAATAACATCATGTCCTAGGATGAATCCTTCCTACAAGGGGCATTATTTATCAGAAAGAACACTTTGGATAAATGAAATGACGTGTCGCCATCCACTAACATGTCCTAGGATGTATCCTTCCTATAATGGGCATTATCTTTTCGCAATAGTTTCAATTTTTATCCTTAAAAACACATTCCCTTTTGGTTAGCGGTATTGAAGAACATCAACTTTTTTATGTGCTTTATCTTTTTCTTTTGACTTATCTTATTACACCCAGTCCAAGGACCTCTCGATGATATTTGAATGAAGGATTTAGAGAGATAGGAATGGGGCAACGATCATTATTATTTTGTCTATTGTGCTTGTTGGACGTTCTTGTAAAATAACTTGGCGAATACTTTCTTTGTTAGATATGTATAGAGGATTTTTTGGATGGCTTGTTGACTATTGCATTGATTAGTTATACCTTTCCGTGTTTTGGTCCGAGGTGTTTAAAACTTCTAAAGTGCATCCTAGCAAGGTTTCCATATGTCAGGTGTGAACAAGAATACTCATATCTATTTGTCGAGTCAAAGTCCATCACACTAAGTACAACGCCATCCTAGCCCTTTATACCTTGATGCATCGTGCTTAGGCATGTTATCAAACATAAAGCAAGTGATCCTTTTAAAATCCCAATCCTTGATAAGCAAATCATCCATCTATCATCATCATTCCTCATCATCATTTCTCATCATGTTGGCTTGTTGGATCCTCTTATCATCATCTAATTTCTTCATTTTCTGCACTAACATCACAACATGAATAGTTAATCATCATCACCAATACATCCATCATGCATACATCCATCATGCATCCGTTATGCATTCATCTTGCATCCATAAATCATCAATATTCTACATATCATCTCACAGGCATAATCATCATCATAATATAGATTTGTTAGTCTAAGCATCTTATAAATCATCCATTGCATAATCACAGCACATCACATCATCAATCTCATCCATCTCACATCATATAATTATTTAAGTTGTTTAGGATAATATAGATTTGTTATTCTAAGCATCTTAAAACCATCTCATTTGCATCATCGTCCATAACCACCCATTTTAAACCTCTTTATCGCGAGATCGATCCTCAAATCAAATCTTTTCGCTCGATCTCTCAAGGGGGCAATGTACCAGTGTACTTTCCGCTGGGGCATCCGAAAAATTAAAAAAATATATATTTTGATCGCGGCAAGTTATTCTTTGAACCAACGCAACAAGTACATTGCTTCAAAGAGGGGCAAAATGTAGACATGCAAAATTAACATTTTGCATTTGATTAGGTTCATTCATTAACTAAACTAGATTTTGTATTAGGTCCATTCATCGATTGATCAGATTCACCTTCATTCATTTATCAGGTAATTTTATTAATTCCCATCTCCTAAGGTCATTCATTCAAAATTAAATAAAACATTATCATCAACCTTTTATTCAAATAAATCAAACATCATCCCTTTAATTAAATAAATCAAACATTTATTTAATTAAATCCAATCCATATTCTGATTTAAATAAATCAAATATTTAAATCATGAAAGTCAAAGTAGTCTAATCATCATTAATTTAATCTAATCTTGATTAAACGCTTATCTCACCCACTTGCATTATCTAGATTTAGCCACTTGCACAAATAAATCAATTTTATTGATTTATTAAAAACTCTCATTTTCACTCAACATAGCCTTCAAATTTGAAAATCATGACAAGTTGATTTGTCCCTCCAACATTGCATTTATTGCTATTTTTCTTGTCGCCCTCTCAAAATTTATTGCCAAATTTGAATTCAAATTCTCCCTCTCGTGGGCACTCTTCCAAAATCTTGCACATCCATTGACCTATCACCACTTCACAAGTGGCCTCTTCTCATTGGAGGATCTTTAGTCCCACATTCACCCTCTTGGCCAATCTCTCATAAAGAAAATCTATAAAAGAAATCCTTAATCCTCATTCATCCATCCATAACTTTTATGCAAGGTTACTCTCTTGATTTGAGAACTCATCTTGCTCATCATCTCCATTTGCATTTCATCATTTTGGCTTCTTAGCAAGGGTTGGGAAAGGGTCACTAGCACATGTGACACCAATCCACTATGGAATAGGTAATTGTTGTTGTTTTCATAATGTTTTTAGTTTCATTTGGTCATGTATTTTCATTTGGAAACATCTACAAGGTATTTCATAGGAGTTATATTGATAGATTTGTGAAGTACTAACCCATGTTTGAGATGTTAGTATTTGCAGACTTAAAAAGATGCTCACAATATGTAATGAAAAAAATTAGTTTTTAGTTTTTAGTTTTCAAAAAATAGTAGCTTAGAAAGTAGATTCAGAGCACTACAACTCTTTTTTTTGTTGCATCTTCAAATTTTGAGCATAAATATCTTCATTTTCTCATGAACATCATACTTTGTTGATTTCAGAAAAAATTGGTATCTTAAGAGTCATTTTTGTGTCACAACTTGGTGTACTTACCCTATTATGTATATATTTAAAATATATAGATGCATCAAAAAAAAAATGTGGATGACTACATCAATTAGAATTACATATGTTTGAAGTAGAGTTGGATGTTGGTGCAAATTATAGTGAATGTGGTGAAGATAAAAGGAGAATTATATTATAGTGTGTGTGCATGTATTAGAAGATCATATGTAGTGAGGAAGAGTGTTATTTGTAACTCTAGCACGTGTTGAGTTACTTTAAATATCCACAAGCTTTATCATTGTATTCCAGTAGGACTAGTGTTCCACTTTATATACTATTTCATTTGCGGATTGGTGTTTCCAATATGTTGGTACCTACAAACACAATAAGGGATTTTTTCTTCGAGTAGGTTGGTGCCTACTTCAGTGTGTAAAATTCACTTGTATATTTTTTTGCATTGTGAGGCTAGATTTGGGTATTAAATCCAATCAAATTTTCTCACCATGGTTTTTCCCATCCTGGGTTTCCATGTATATCTGGTGTTTACATGTGTAGATGTGTGCACTTAAATTGTTCCTTGATCATTAGCTTTCTTCTTTGATTTAAGTGTGATTTCTAATATGTACATTTAAGTTAAAAATTTTAAATAGATTTGATCTAATAATTCACCCCCCTCCTCTCAGTAGATTGTATGCCCTTCAGGTGAAACCCTTGTTCCTACTTTACATTCAAATTTTGTGCCAAATCTAGCTTATTTGGCTAGACATTCTTACTCTTTGTTTGAGGTGTATTATGTCAAAGAGATGGTAGAGTATTTCCCTCTCCTTTCCTCTCAATCTAAGTATCTACATAATGTTTTCTTGGATAATTATCTAAAGAAAGAAGAGAGATCTTCTTAAACATGTATTTGTTCATAATACCCATTTAATGGATATGTGAACTATTAGGAACATGTTAGGAACTGTGTAAGATTTAGATCCTTTGATTATTTTCTGGGTTTATTTCTTTTTATGGGGTAGCTTGATTATAATTGTGTTATTATTGAGATTTTGTTTCAATTGTGTCTTTCCTTTTATAAAGTGTTTTTAAGTTCTTACAAAACCATTTTTACGCCTTAATCAAAAGCTTATAATATAATATAAATTTATATTATTTACTCAAAAGTTAAGATGATTATATATATAAGAATATATAGGGAGTTATATTTGTAATATAAAGGTTTCTATATATTAATGTAATATATTATAATAATATAAACCTATCTTAATTATTTAAGAGTTATTTTAAAGTACATTTTAAAATATAGAACATCTTATAATCTTTTCCACCTTTATTTGCATATACCTTATTCAAATTTAATATTATTAATTGCAATAAATAATATTATAATAAAATATTTATAGTGTAATAATATAAAATTATTTTATTTACTTAATATTTGAGAATTATATATGATTACTTAGATTCCATGATAGGATAAGTTTACTAAGTGAATCCTCAAGAGTACTTTTAAGAGTGATTCAATTAGACAAGGATCCCTTCATAAGTATGGATGATAGATATTATAAATGGATTGTAGTTATTCACATCCCTTCAATGCTGAGTTAAAAATGATTTGAAATATTTGATGTGAAAGATAGTACATAACTAATAACCAATTTTTATTTTATTTTTGGATAATTCTTAAGACATCATTGACATCAAGATAGTTTAGAATCGCATCATCATTCTTCACAAAATTATGTGAGAGGATGATACATATCCTTATCATAATGAATGAATGTAGAATATATTTAACTTCATCGACCAAAGCAATTACTAATTTCATAAATCCATAAATAGTAACTAAATAATAAGTATGCAAAACACTAGTTCAAAAGACAAAATCTAAAAATATATAGTAAGCATATATCTAAGTCAAACAAGGAAACAATTTACACATTCATTGATTTGGAATAAATGTCTACATACCCATCTGGAAGATGAACATATGGACTTCGGTTTCAAAATGATTCATTTGTCAAATAAAATGCATAATGTAACGAGTCATGCATTAAATTCAAAGGATGCTAGTTTGACTTTGAATATAGCCTTGGAAGGAAGAATCTGTTAAGTAATGAATTCAAGTATTTGGAGGATAATTTTTGGTCAAATGGAAGAATCGAATGCGCTCCTGTCAAAACTCAAGCAAGGGAGATGTCGGGTAAACACGTATATCATCCATGTGCATATTTATGGACAAAAAAAGCTTTAGAGATTACAACAAGCTAATTCATCTATTAGAACATCAAGCTAATTTAGATTACAAAGAATGAATAAGAGATCATAGTTATAGATTCAAAGGAAGATGTTGAAAATACAAACATAGAAAAAAAATGGGAAGGAAGAGAAGTCTACAAAATATGTCCAAATTTTTTATCAAAATATTTAAGGTCAAATATTGGATTGCATTATAGCAACAACAAATTGAAAGGTAAAAAATTATCCTTGTGGAAAAAGAAAAGACAATAGCAATGTTGTATAACTTAACACAACTTTTTAAATATTTGTGGCCTTGAAGCTATGACATTCATGTGGTATTGACTTGACAAGTAAAGGTTTTCCATGCTTGTGCCTAGGAAAGAAAAGGTTTTTGCTTTCTGTTTTTCTAAAAATTGGAGGGTTTCCATCCTCGTATATAAAATGATGTATAATCCTATTAAACAATGAATATTCCGAAAATATATTTTATTTGACATATTTGAGTGGCCTAGGGAATATATCTATTTTCATTGGCCCTTGACATCATTAACATTAATGGTGTCCTTCGATATGAGCAAAGAAGGTGAAGAAGATCTTGTGAAAATAACTAAAATGACAACTAACTGTCAACTGCCATAATCATGAAAATGAGTATCTTCATCCCCCAATTTTATATGTACATGTGAATACACACCCTATGAAGTTTAAATAATATTTTGGGTATAAAAAATTTTTTGGAGAATTTTTATGGTCAAATCTAACATTAATGGTGCTTTTGTGTCATGTCAGGAGATAGGTGAGGTGAAAAGTGTAAATAGGTAGGAATGCCAAAGTGTGAGGGTTGGGGATACTACATGATTCATGTTATAAAAATTTAGAAGTTGTGGAGTTGAGGGAAAAAATGAAAGTAGGGAGAATTTGGAAACTTTGATAAGAGGAAAGGAAAGAACAAGGTTTAGTGGAAATGTATGTGAGGGTGGCAAAGTCTAAAACCCCAACCAAATGCTCACATGTAGAATTTTGAACACATTACTTCTATATAAAGTATTCGAGACCTAAGATGCTAGGTTTTATCTGGATTAGCTCTACTAAATATAATGGAAATGGGTTTTTAGTCTATAAATTTGAATTTATTGAAAACAAGATATTACATATAGTTTTTAGGAATATTGTAGTCTACATCACTTATGTGTGCATAAAGAAAGAGAAAAATAAATTTTCAAAATTTAATTTATGGTTGTGCTTTTTAGATAATTTTTTAATTGACACAAGAAATATTTTTTTCATATATAGCTTTTATTATTAAAGCATAAAAAGCTTTTATGTTAGGGGTAGTCTTTGACTTAGCATAAGAATTTCATGTTCTCTAATTAATATGTTCAATTTACCATGATCGTTTTCTATTATTAGATTAGTAGTTTCAATTTAATAGATTAAATTAAACATGTTTATCTTTCAAGTAAGGAAGACTGAGCACTAGAAAGAAATCCTAAAATTATATTTTATTGATAGTCATTAGACACCACTTGGATTGAAAAGATAACTTTCTACTAACTTAGTATAAGTTTCAATGGCACATGTTAGTATGCAATGGTTGGGAGACCTCTCTTATGTCCAAAAGTTGCACTCTTTGCTTGGATAGGGTCGTCGACTTAATATCTACCTAGGGATATAATATTATAATGCATTTAGATTGGCGAAGATGTCAACATTGGACACACATCCCTTAATTTAGTTATATTGGATATGTGCAGGATCATCATGACAAAAATAGTCCCTTAAGTAGCAAAAAATTCAGAAAAATCATAGTTCGGCAACTTGACGTCAAAATTTGAATATGTTATCTATATTATTTAAAAAATATGTAAGAATAGAATCTGTAGCAAATTGAATGTAGTTTCTAAACTACTAGGTTTATTTAAAAAAAAAAAATCTATTTGGTAAAAATTTGAAATTTCAATGTAGTAGTACTTAAATTTTAGGGAAAAAATAAGAAGCAGGTGTCTGTCTGACCACCCTAACCACTATAAAATGATCATATTTTTTGTATAAGATTTTAGATATAAGTAGAGGACTCATTTCCCAATGTGATGCACATTTTTTTATAATTTTTTTCCAAGTAAATAATTGATGATGAATTTTTTATTACAACTTTTAAAAAATATAAAAACTCATATGTCTGACCACCTTTTAATTTGTTCAAAACTTCATGAAATTCATTTTTTATTTTTTTAATCCTATAGTATGTGAAGCAGAGAATGTGATGCATGTTTTAGATTCAAAAAATGTGATGCTATTTGAAAGCTATAAATGTTTTTCAATCAACCTATCAATCAATACTTTAGTCGTAATTCAAATAGAAAATGAATAATAATTATTTATTAAATTCAAAGTAAAGCATAATTTATATTGATGGAAAGCTAAGAATCTCCTTTAAAAAACCCTTTTGATTTCATCAATTTTGGGTAAAACAAACAATTTGTCAGCCACATACCCTACACATACCCATCATATCACCACTTTTTGGCCCATCATGATCCTGCACATTCCATATTGAGTCATGTGAATAACTTGTGTAATTAATTATATCAAAAGTTGAGTAGTCCTTCATTAGGATTACTATTCCATTTTTTTACTACAAGAAGAATAGCTAACATTTCCTTCTCATAAATAGGTTTGAGTTGATTCTTACACTTTAATTGATGACTCTCAAAATCAATGGGTTGACCCTTCTATATGAGAACTATAGACATGCAAAATTGACATCATGCATTCCTCATATTTAATTAAATCATATTCGCCCATCAATTAAATAAATCAAGTTTATTTAATTAATCTCCTACGATTATCTCTTTAATTAAATAAATCATTTTATTTAATTATCTCCTAAAATTTCTTAACTTAATTAAATCAAATGTATTTAATTCAATGGCTAATGTCCATTATTTCCTCCCATTTGATTTAAAATATAAATCAAATCTCATGTCAACTAATCTCTATCGAAATTTAATTAAGTCATGATTAACTTCTAACACCAATCCTCTTTTCTCTAGATTTTTCCACTTGCACATGAAAATACATTTAATTGATTTATTAAATCCCTATTTTCTCTCAACATGGCATAAAAGGAGAATATTCTTCCAAATTTGAAAATCCCTTCAAATGGGATTTGTCCTTCCAACAAAGCATTTAACTCCTCTCTTACATGTCTCCCACTTGGCATTTAAGACCCTTTCTTCTCCCTCCAACAAGCCAACTTTCAAATTTGAAAAGCCACCTAATGTCATTTATTGACACATTTGTCAAAATGTGCTCAACATTCGTCCTCTCACATCTTGACAAGTGGCATCTTGTCATTGGCTCATGTTTTGTCCCACATCCTCCATTTTTTGCATTCTTCCATCCTTCTTGGTTATAAATAGAGGCCTCCTCTACTGTATTAATCCTCCATAACTCAAAAATCTTCTCCACAATCTCAGTCATTAGAATCACACATCTCCATCGTCAAGAGCTTATTAATGGATTGGGAAAGGGCTTCTTTCCACATAAAAGAAGGACCAATCCCCCTATGGGATGCTGGTTTGATCATTAGAATGAGTGTTTCATTATTTTTGCTTTGTTTCCATTATTCTTGTGCTGGAATAAATTTCATAGGGAGCATTATATTTGCCTTGTTTAAATTGAAGAAGTGCTAATATTTTTATTTGTTTGACAAGATTGTAGGTTAGTGCTCACAAGAAATACTCTAATACCACTTGATAAGATCCAAACATATAATAATAAAAATAATATATTCTAGAATATATATATCTCACATAACACTAGAGATATTTGTGGGCCAATATGCCCTAATATCTATTATATGCCGAAATAGAGTAAACACCTCAGGTAGGGTAGCAACATACAATACTCCTTATGGAAGAAGCCACTCCATGCTATATCTTCAAGACATCCCAAATATAATATCATACTTCACACATATCTTGCAATGGTAATTACCTCCTCTATATATGCCTCCTCCTAATAATACAATCGAAGGCTAATCCTAATGAAGACCTACTCAACTCTTCATATAATTATTTACACAAGTTATTCACATGACTCAATATAACTAACTTAGGTTATGTGTGCCACATGTCGACATATCTAGCCATCTAAGTAAATTATAATATCATATACATAGGTATATAACATGACATCCCTTCTTGAGATGTTTTTTCCTTCAGACATGAGAAGAAGCTAAATAGTATGACTGTTGCGAGATATTACAAATATGATTCCATGACCAATCATCTCACCATCCATAATTGATCCTTGTTCCTTTTGTTTGATATTTCTTAGATCCCATCTCTGCACAATATTCATTTGTACCCCTTTGATTCAATTCCTTATCATACTGAGGCCTCATTTACTTCCTTGAGTAGCCATTACTTTTATGATACCACTAATTAGTATAATTGTTTCTTTGATTCCATGTAGGTCCATAGTAATTTATTAGTAAATTTAATATACTGTCATGTATCCATGATGATTTCCTCCATGATGCTTGCCTCTCTCAATGATGTGAATGCCTATATATTGCACCCATTTCCATTATCAGAATCTTATTTAATTCTTCACCATTTCTTACCACTTTTCTTAGTGATTCATTGATAGAATTATTTTTCTTTTCATTTTTCTCAAAAATATTGATCCTTTTTCTTTTTTTATCTAATTCGTTGTTACAATTTTCATGAGATTCTTGAATTTTCACTTTCTCAACTTTCTTTTGGACTTCTTTATGTGAATATCATGTAATGTGATTTTTTTCCTTCTATAACAAAGCTTCATGAACTTCATTTGAACATTGATATTTATTCTTCCCAAAGCTTCTAAACAAGGAAAAGCAAGAACAATATCCAACCCATCCATATTCAAAGCATGAAAGCTTGAATGCAAAACATACTTATCCATAGAGAACTTTAAATCTTCAAAATTTTAAATATATATACCTAATATTTGACTTGATGGTATTTTCTTGCACATGTATCTTCTTGGATAATTCCATGTTGATGAAGTTATACTTGTTGCTGGGGTTTAGAGGGAAAATAACCTTTTCTTTGTGAATGCACCCATGAAATTGAAGGATTGAATCTTCCTTGCTTAGAGCTAAAGTTCATGTACATGTATCATCTCCTTCTTCTAAGTATTCTCCTTCTCCATCTTATTTTTCTTTCTCCTCTTCTTTTCTCATCTTCTTTTTATTTTCTTTCTCCTCTTCTCCCTTTTCTTTATTTTCTTCTTCCTCTTCTTCATTTTCTTCCTCATCTTCTTTATTTTCTTCCTCCTCTTCTTCCTCTTCTTCTTTATTTTATTCATCCTCTTCTTCCCATTCTTATTTTCAATCCCATTTATCTAATAAATCTTGTTCTAGTTCATCCAAGGAAGAAATCTTCTAATCCAATGGTAAATACTATGTGTTAGGTTCACCTCTTAATAAAATAAATTGTTTTCCATGTTATATTTTTACTAGAAGATATTTTATATTTGATCCACCATTCCAATACACTCCATCCATCAAAATATATTATAATATCATATCCACAAGCCACTTCAAGAGGGGAAAACTTCAAATATCTCCAATGAGAACACAATTCCCAATATGATACTTCATCTCACATATCTTGATAATCACCTTCTTTATATATACCTCCTAATAATATAATTGAAGGGTCATCCTAATAAATGCCTGCTTAACTCTTGATATTGTGAATGCTTGATCTAGACCTACATAAACATGAGTAAAAAACACAAGGTTAGTCCATAAACAAGTCTAAAACAATCATTCCCCATAAGATCCATTCAAATGAAATGAACAAGAAATAGGAAAAGAATTCAAATGAAAACTATCAAATCTTAGTCAAAAAAATCAAACCACTATCCCATGGGGAAATTGGTGCCAATTTGATGTAAAAATTGGCCCTTTCCCAACTCCTATGATGCAAGCTTGATGTGTTGATGATGATTGATCCACTTTGTTGATGCCTGATGAGAGCTCCAAGCTAAAAATCTGCATAACCTAGCTATGGATTCAAAAGTATGAATGAAGATTGCTAAAGGTTTGAGCATAGTAAGTTTACTCAAATTGTGGATGGATAAAATGAAGGATGAGCTCTTCATTTATAGAATGCTAAGATGGACGGATGCCAAAAAAGAAGCAATGTGGGACTAACATTCAACCAATGGAAAGGTGCTACTTGTCAACATTTGATAGGATGAAGGTTGAGCACATTTTGATCCATGTGCAAGTTTGAAATTTGAATTTGATGAGATGACATGTTTAGGAGGGATGAAAGATGAGTTAAATTCCAAGTGGGAGACATGTAAGAGACAATGTAAGAGCTTAAAATGCTTTGTTGGATGGACAAGTCTATTTGGGGGGAGATTTCAAACTTGGAGGAATATTCCCTTTTTTATGCCATTTTGAAAGTAAATAGAGAATTATTAAATCAAATAAATGATTTAATTGTTCAAGTTGCAAAATATAGAGGATTGGAGTGATTAGGATTAGCATTAACCATGATTTGATTAATTTAAATGATGTTAGTTGATTTGACCATTTTGACTTAGATTTTAGGATTTAAATAACTCAAAATGAGAAGAGAAGGATTTAGACTTAGTTAAATAAATATTTTTGATTTATTTAACCAAAGGGGGTGATGTTAGATTAAATTAGATGAACTTTAGAGATTTAATCAAATAATATGGATTATTTAATTAAGTCAAAGATAGGAAGATGAAATGACCTAGCTAATTACACAGAGACAATGATTTAATTAAATCAAGAGATTTATTTAATTAAAAGGGGAATTACATGATGAATTTAATCAAATAAGGCTATTTGATTAAATGGTTAGATAGAGGGATAATTAAGGATGAGGCAATGTTAGTAGATCAGGATCGAGTGTCCCATATCAATTTGTATATTTTCTATGTCTACATTTTGCCCCTCTTTGAAGCAATGCACTTGTTGTGTTCGTTCAAAGAAGAAACTGTCTTGATCAAAATTCAAAAAAAAAAAAAATTGGATGCCCCACTATTGCCCCAGCGAGAAGAATTATGCTGGTATACTACCCCCTCGAGAGATCGAGCGAAGAGGTTTGATTTGAGGGTCGATCTCTCAAAAAAGAGGTTCAAGATCAATTCAACTCGAATATTTGATGTAGATAGATTTGATGATGTAGACAGTCATCAGCCATGGCTAGCCTCATGCCTATTTTGATATCTTACACCCACTTGATCCTAATTTGTACCATGATAGTGACATTATTGATGATGAGATGATTATTATGTTTATATGTAATGAATGATATGATGATGAATGGATGATATGGATGCACTTGATGTGATATGATGATGCTTTTATGATTATGTGTATGGTGATAGATGTATGGTTTATGAGATGTTTAGAATAACCAATCTATATTATGCAATGATGGGGATGAATGCATGTGGTATGATTAATGCTTTCTATATGATATGATATGAATTATGTAGTATGTTGACAGTTTGTGGATACAAGATAGATGCAATGGTGATGATTTATGATTAACTGTCATGGTACCATGTTAGTGCGAAAACCAAGAGATAGAAGAAAACAAGAGATTCCAACAAGACATGAGATGATGATGATGATGATGCTTTGCTTACCAAGGAGTTGGGATTTTAAAAGGGCTAATTACCTTATTGTTTGATAACACACCTAGATATGATGCATCAAGGTATAGAGAACCAGGATGGTGTTGTACCTAGTGTGATGGACTTTGACTCGACAAACAAATATGAGTATTCTTGTTCACACTTGACATATGGAAACCTTGCTAGGATGTACCTAACAAAGCAAGTATTCACCAAGTTATATTATAAGAACGTCCAACAAGCACAATAGACAAAAGATAATGATCATTTCCCCATTCCTATTTCTCTAAATCCTCTTGTTTGGATATCATTGAGAAGTCCTTGGAATGAGCACAATAAGATAAATCAAAAGAAGAGATCAAGTACGAAAACAAGCCAATGTTCTTCATACCTCTAGCCAAAGGGATTTGTTTTGATAGGATAAGAATACAAAGTAATATCCGAAATGATGCCCATTGTCAAAACGATATATCCTAGGACATGCATTGTATAGGATGATGATGGTTTGATAAGTTGATTGATAGGTTGTTGATATAAGGTCGATTGACATGTTTGTGAGTGATCAAGAGTTTGATTTTTCATTTATCGGTTTGTTGTTTGCTTTTGATTTTACAATTGAAGCTTTGCTTTTGGCAATTGTTGTGATTGTTTCTATTTGTTTTGCCAAAGGATGAAGGTGATGATCATTTTATTATGGATGATTGATTATTTCGAGTGAAAGTGAAATGAGATGGATGGATTTTTTCAAATATTTGGATGTTTTTGACATTTTTGGAATGTTTTGAGGCTTTTTTTGGTGTTTTCAAGATTTTACAAATGTTTTGATTTTTGATTTTGAGATTTTATAAATGTTTTTTTGAATTTTTGATGTTTTGATGTGTTTGGATTTTCATGTCTCGAGGGCTGATCAAAGATTAGCATTGCCTACATTTAAGCTCAGAGATGGCGTAGTTTGGATATCATGTTTTTGATTTTTTAAAAAAAAATTTATGAATGTTTTTGGATTTTTCGATGTTTTGGATTTTTTGGATTTTTTTGGATGTTTTGGATGTTTTTTTTATTTTTCAATTTTATGATGTTGAATTTTCACATAATTTTGACGAATCGGATATGGATATGTGTGATGATATCAGTTCTCTATTTTGGGATATTGTTGAAAACCAAGCTAAGGTTGATTGATCAGATCAATGGATTGATGATGATAACATTGTTGAGGATACACAACAATGCAAGGATAGTGTTAAGCAACACGAGGATTTAGGATGATGAAATTTATGATGATAACATTGTTGAGGATGCACAACAATGCAAGGATAGTGTTAAGCAACACAATGATTGGGAATGATATCCCAAGATGATGATGGGTTGATTAGATTCGATTGATCAGGATTTTGAAGTTTGATTTGGAACAAAATTGTTTTAAATGATTTGATGTGATGTTGACGTGCAAATTGGATGCGACTAATATCGATTGTTTGGATCGATGTTCGATAAAAGATAAAGCTCGATAAGGAACATTTTCTCATCAAAATATGCCATGGGCTAGTGATTTGGATTCTGGATCACAATGCTTTGACCAATTTGGTTTCACATTTGCCAATGTTTGGATCGCCACATAAGTTGGAGGATATAGATCAAGATTTATTCCTGAAGCAAGATGTAAATATCTGCCCCTAGTGTCTAGCAATATATGGAATGTCGTGGGAAGATTCTTGGATAAGTGTATGGATGGATGGATATGGATTATCTTGCAATAAGACAAGGTGTTTGGATAAAGAATGTTGATTAGGATAATGTTTCATGGCTCAGATAATGTTGCATAGCATAGGATCAATGAAAATGACCCATGTCAAGATGTTTACCCTAAGCAAGCGTAAAGTGTGCACCGGAGTTTGTCAAGATCAAGATAATTTGGATGATGGATGCAGATGGATGAAAATGGTTTGGATAAATGGTTTATGATGAATGGATTTATTATGGCTGAGATGGATGGAATGCTGGATTTATTATGGCTGAGATGGATGGAACGCTAGATTTATTAGGGATGAGATGGATGGAATGCTGGATTTATTATGGCTGAGATGGATGCAATGTTAGATTTATTATGAATGGGATGAGATGCTTTCACCTAAACTAGCACACGTAGATGCTTGATTCTACACATGATGCTTGTTTTCCAAGTTTTCATCATGTTACTTGCCCAAAGCACTGCCCATACGGTTTTCACTAGAGGACGATTTTTTTCTTTACTGTTTTCAATCCTTTTTTTGATTTTTTTTTGGTTTTTCTGAAAGATTCATGCTAACCCACCTAGTGGTTTCGATGTAGATGCTTATGTCATAATGTGCCATCGACATCCTGCTTGAAGAAGCTACTTTGCTAAGATACGTGCACTTGAATGCAACTTTTGGGATTCTTGATTTGCTTTATCGATACTGGAGTTAACTTTGTCTTTGTGCGCACATCATGATAGAGTGCCTTTAGAATCCTTATGATGAAGGGTCATTTCCAATACATGGTCGATTTGAGAATTGGATATCATGCGTGGAGGCATGGATGGAGTGTGTTTAGGGATAAGAGATGGATTGGTTGACAATTTGGAACCTTTGACTCTCCAAACTTGGGAAGATAAGCAATGATGGGTGGATATGAAAGTGTGCATGGAATTAGGACCAACTACTTGATACACTTTGTACGTCACTTAAAAGTCTTGCTTTTTCTTTTGCAGACATATTTGATGGATACTTTTCTCTTTTTTTTTTTGCCCCATAGTTTTTGTGACTGATGGAGTTTGATAGGGGTAATCTTTCTTTGTATTCTTTAGTATCCATATTTATTTGATTTTCCCATTATGCTTCTTAGCTTCTTTTTCTTTCATAACATTCTTCGTACTTTGAATCAAATATTTCTTTTGATGTTGGTCCCAATTCGTGGATGGGGTGATGGGTGGATGAATATTCATGACATGGCTGGTTGTAGTATTGACACTAGTTTCATCATAAGGACTCTTCGTGCTCCCTATGTTGATGTTTGATTGAGACAAAGTTTCCCCCAGTATGGTGGAAGTAGTACCTTCATGCTTTGATTCTGCCTATTTTGAGATATCTTGTTTGATAAGCGTTCTCTGATAGATAGCCATTGTAGATGACGTTAGTTCAATTTACTGCTCTACTAACTCTAAAATATCTTGTTCTATCTGACATGTTTCTTTGAGCAGACAATGTTGGATATCCGCATACCTGATGTCCTTAGTCTGAATTTAGGATATATTTGACCCTGATGTTGACAACTCAGTTTGACTGTACGAATCAATAACCTGCTCTTTTTGTGTAATAATGTTAGGAGTAAGAGAATCTTGTTCTGAATGAAGATCATCTATGTGTCCATCCATAGAAAGCATCTCATGGGTAGATGGAGGAGTATGTGCTACATGGATATGATCATCTTGCATAGATAGGAGAGTGTCCATTAGATTATTGTAGTATCTTGAAGATACAAATTATTGATCTTGAATGATTTCAAAGTTGCTTTCGACATGCTTTGGATCAAGTTCTTGATATGGGTCAGTTTCAAAGGATGGATTGCTTACAAAGGGTTCTTGGATGTCATCATTAGACATGGTAAGTGGTTCAATATCCTCAAGTGTCGAGTTCAGGGTTCCTTTAGTATCTATAACCATGAGGTCGAAGGGGGTCAACATGTCTTGGAAAGGACCATTGCTAGACCTTGGTGGAAGATTTTGATCTTGCTTTGGAATAAATTATTGAGATATGTCCTCTAACTCATAAGATGATGTAGAGACATTTTCAATAAAATCATTGGTTGATGGATTGTAAATTATGTCAATGGGATCAAATAATTCTAACACTCCTTGAAATAGATCACTAAAAAGTGGCTCTTGATGTATAGTGAGTTGATCATCGGATGGGGTGCAAACATCTTCAATGTGATCCTCGATGGAGAGATCTTGATCATTGTTTTCAACAATTGTGGTGGAGGGATTTCCAATGTCTTCAACCATAGGGTCAAATGATGTTGACATTTCTTGAATTGGATCATTGTTGGGTATTGTTGGTAGATTTTGATCATGATTGAAACGTGACTCTTGACCTATGTTGATTTGATTTTTGAATGAGATACAAACATCTCCAATGTGCTCTTTTATGGATAGATCTTGATCAATGCTTTCAACAATTGTGGTGGGGAGATTGTCAATGCTATCACCAGTGGTTGAATGTTCATTGTTATCCCCAATCATTTTTGTGTGTTTGTTCTTGTATTTGTTGGGTAGCTTGAGAGGCTTGTTGTACTTGTTCAACTTGTGCTACTTGTTGTGTGGCTAGATATTGTTGGATGGCCTTTTGGTAGGCCTGGTGAGCTTTTAGCACAATGTTATATTGTCTTGTTGTGTTTGGTTTTGATGGTGGTGGTGGTGGATTTGGAATTGTGTTGGATGTAGTGATGAGTGGTTGAGATACACATGGAGTGATCATGAGGGTTTGAAATGTGATGGGATTGATCGAGGTGATAGGAATGGTCAGAATGACCAAGGTGATAGGTCTTTGGGAAACCATATTTTGATTTTAAAGGATTGATGTTTTCATTTGATTAGATACCATCTGTTGGTGCGATGTCGATGGTATATTCAAAGGATTTGATGTGATGGCTTGATTGGTGTTAGGTGGATTGATTTGGATGGAGTGATTGGTGCTAGGTAGAGGGCGAAGCCCTAAACCAAGGAATGATGTTGATATGGGCAATGGTGGTGGAGATGTCTCTTGGCGCAATGACTCAACTATTTTGGTAAGTGTAGCAATTTGATCTTGATTTTGATCTTGACTCCCTTGATATAGTTGATTTGGCTTTTATTTAAGCAGATTTGGAGTGTGTACTTGTGTTTAATTTTGGAAAATGTTCTAATTTGGGATGACCCTAAGATTTGGCATGATAGGTTGAAATTGAACATTGTTGATGTTGGGAATCACATTGCCTTGATTTAGGTAACTTTGATTTTGCATGGTGTTACCTTGATTTGGATTAATACACAGAGTCGTTAACATCTTGTTTGGACTTTGAACAATATTCGTATGATTTTCAAACATAATTATCCCAAAATTTTCCGGATTCATGTTTGGAAAACTTGTACTTGGTACATTCTCATTTGGCATGTAGAGATTTGGTGGCATGACATTGTTCGTTTGAAGGCTCATGCATTGATTGGTTGGTTGGTGGATTTGTAGTTTTAGACTTGGATTTAAATCTACCATTGGGAAAGGTGTCCCAAACTTTGATTTGGGCATACTCACATTTTTTGTACTATTGACATTTGTCGAAGGTAATGATCCCATGTACGGTTTGTATAGATGTGAGTGTTGATAATCAATCAACATTTTAAGGCTTTGATAGCTTAGTTGACTTGGATTACTCATGATGTATGGATCAAGTTTATATTCCATGTTCCTCTTGTGTTTTGACCTTGTTGCAAAAGTGACCTCTAAGGTTCTTAGGACCAATGACGACATGAAGGATGAAAAGGGGAAATGATATGAGTGTTGAATGTTTAGGGACTTTGGATCAATGCTAGACTTAGGGTTTGATTTTGATTGTTTGATTTGGATAATGAACTTGTAAACCCTAAGATGTTGGATGTGATCTTAGGATGAAATTTTTCAAAGGATTGCTAATTCAATTAAATGTATGAGAAGGATGCATTCCCCTACACCTAACTAAACAAGGTGATTTTGATTTTTGATGATTTACCCAAGTCTAGAATGATGTTTCCAAAAGCTCTAAAGTTGTTTATGGGATGGATTTTGATAGATGGTTGGAATTTGGATGAAGTGTTTTATTTGATCCTAAATGAACCTAGGAAGGACTTATTTACAAGACCAAGATAGTGAAGAACATGCCTTTCTCTAAGAGTAATTCAAAATCAAAAAGGCCAATGTTTGCATGAAAACCATATGACCAAAAGATGCCAAGCACATGTGTGGGGTCCAATTGATTCAATATTTGCTTAATGGATTCTTTTTATCACAAACACTTCTTGATTAGGTTTTCAACTAAATTTCCAATGTCCTATTTTTCTTTCATCCCACAAAATGCATTATGCAGAAATCGAGGAAATCAAGGAAAAGGTTCACCTATTGTTTACTTTAGTAGACAAATTGAGATGTAATCCACTATTTAGAAACCTCTAAGGATGTGAATCCCAAGGGCAATCAATAACGTATGGATCAATTCAATTGCATTTGTCTTCAAAAAGGGTTTGAAATTTTGGATGATGATGTTAAGTGTTTGTTTTCAAAGTGTTTTCACACAAACAAAGTATGTTGAAACCAATTACAACCCTATGAATGTGT
The DNA here is from genome assembly GCA_007258455.2 of Sequoia sempervirens. Classification (NCBI taxonomy): domain Eukaryota; kingdom Viridiplantae; phylum Streptophyta; class Pinopsida; order Cupressales; family Cupressaceae; genus Sequoia; species Sequoia sempervirens. The sequence goes on from VDFB02324904.1 coordinate 47,090, forward strand.
AAGACAATATTTGTTGGATTCCCACTTGGACAAGTCTAGCTACGCTTATCTTTAGCGAATGATTAGGTGCCTGACCCCACTGGCTCCCCTCCATAACACTAACTTATACGGGGCAGCCAAGCATCAACACCCATGAAACTCCCATGGCATGTTTTCCATTTCTACTAAAGGGTATGTGCAGAATCATGATGGGCCAAAAAGTGGCAATATGATGGGTATTTGTAGGGTATGTGGCTGATGACTTTTTTTTACCCAAAATTGATGAAATGAAAAGGGTTTTTAAAAAATATTCTCAACTTTTCACCAATATAAATTATTCTTTACTTTGAATTTAATAAATTATTATTATTCATTTTCTACTTGAATTACGACTAAAGTCCTAATTGATAGGCTGATTGAAAAACATCTATAGCTTTAAAACGGTATCACATTTTTGGAATCCAAAACATGCATCACATTATATGTTTCACATACTATAGGATTAAAAAAAGAAAAATTGAATTTCACGAAGTTTTGACCAAGTTAAGGTGGTCAGACATACGAGTTTTTATATTTTTTAAAAGTTGTAATAAAAAATTCATTATTAATTATTTACTTGGAAAAAAATTACAAAAAAAAATGCATCACATCGGGACATGAGTCATCTACTTATGTCTAAAATATTATAATAAAATATTATCATTTTATTGTGGTTAGGGTGGTCAAACAGACACCTACTTCTTATTTTTTCCCTAAAATTTAAGTACTCTGCATTGAAATTTCAAATTTCACCAAATAGATTTAAAAAATAAAAAATAGTACCAAATAGATTTGCTACAGATTCTATTCTTACATATTTTTGAAATAATATAGATAACTTATTCAAATTTTTACGTCAAGTTGCCTAACTCTGATTTTTTTGAATTTTTTGCCACTTAAGGGCCTATTTTTTCCATGATGATCCTACACATACCCTAAAGACCGTAAAAGTGTGGGGGGGCTTCAGAACGACCGTTCTTGCACCAACAAATAGTTTAAAGAATTTTGGAAAATTCTAGCACATGGGTTTTAATAAGGACTTTCCATTCGTGTAGATTGACCCATATGGCAAGAGTCCCCTTTCAGATCCATCTTGTTGGAATCAACCGCGTGATATTGGAATTTCTTCCAATATCCACATTTATATCCTAGTTGGAAATAATCTTAGCTTTAGAGTGTTACAGGTTGAGTCATTTCCTTGGGTGAGTACTTTTTCCCCAAGGCAGGCCCTCTAGGATAAACAAAAGTGAATAAAGAAAAAATTTGTAACTCGATCAATCCTTGTTGGCAACAAGGAGAGAGAATATACGCAACAATGCCCCCACTCACACTCACACAAGATGTTCAATTTTAAACCCAAATCAAAGTGTGGAGGTGATTGCTTTGTATCACCCTAAAGTCATGAAAAAGGCCTTTTGATTCTCAAAATCGCTATAAAGCACAAGAGAAGCACATACATCCTTTTTCAATGCCTTTAGTTTAAGTAAGCCTTCACAAAAAACAAAATTGCACTTGTTTTTTTTAAATCCACAATGCAAAATGTGAGTTCTTTTTAAACACCAAAAGACATGTGAAAGACACTTTTTTCAATTGTTAATCCAAGAAACAAAATCTAGTAAGTTGTGATCCTAAAGTTTGTTTTATCCATTGCAAGAAGAAATTGAAAGATTCTTTTTAAACCCAAATGAAAACTAGTGTCCTAAGGAAGAAAAAGATAACAATTTCTTAATAAAGTGTTAAGCAAACACTTAAGTGTTTAAAAACACTTTGATTTAATGAAACATCCTCCTCATGCTTTTCCTTTCTTTGTTTTTGATTTCTAACCTACAAGGAAGAAAAACTAGTCAAATTCTAGAAAATACAGAGACAAAAAAGCAGAAAATAGAGAACAAATTAATCATTAATCAAATAACATGTGCTAAAATTAAATTTCTCCCTTTTACTCCCTTCTAGAATCGCAACTCGTAATTGCATCACAGTTTGATTTCCCAGCGGTGCCCTCACATCACCGCTTGCCAGTCAGCGTCGCTCTGTGTCGGGATAGAGAGCTCAACTGCGTTCCACTTTTCGCCTAGTGTCGCACTTTGCTTCCAGCGTCATAGCTTGATTATTTTTGAAACTATCTATGAGTCAACGAGCCCAGCGGTGGTGTTTATAATTCAAATTTTCTTGGCAGGATGAGTCCAGCATCGCACTTTGAATCTCCTGCGATGCTATATAGCGATGCTGAAGAGACAGTGGCACCAATATAGCGATGCTGAGCTCCCAGCGTTAGAATATTCTGTGTGAGGAAAAAACATGGAAATCTTGGGAAAAACTGATTGAAAGTAAGATACAACCCTCCCTCTAGCGCCAAAATGTGAATGCTTGATCTAGAACTACATAAACATGAGTAAACAACACAAGGTTAGTCCATAAACAAGACTAAAAAAATCATTCCCCATAAGATCCATTCAAATGAAATGAACAAGAAATAGGAAAAGAATTCAAATGAAAACTATCAAATCTTATTCAAAACAATCAAACCACTATCCCATGGGGGAATTGGTGCCAATTTGATGTGAAAATTGGCCCTTTCCCAACTCTTATGATGCAAGCTTAATGTGTTGATGAGAGCTCCAAGCTAAAAATCTGCATAACCTAGCTATGGATTCAAAAGTATGGATGAAGATTGCTATAGGTTTGAGCATAGTAAGTTTACTCAAATTGTGGATGGATAAAATGAAGGATGAGCTCTTCATTTATAGAATGCTAAGATGGATGAATGTCAAAAATGAAGCAATGTGGGACTAATATTCAACCAATGGCAAGGTGCCACTTGTCAACATTTGATAGGATGAAGGTTGAGCACATTTTGATCCATGTGCAAGTTTGAAATTTGAATTTGCTGAGATTACATGTTTAGGGGGGATGAAAGATGAGTTAAATGCCAAGTGGGAGACATGTAAGAGACAATGTAAGATCTTTGAATTCTTTGTTGGATGGACAAGTCTATTTGGGGGGATATTTCAAACTTGGAGGAATATTCCCTTTTTGATGCCATTTTGAAAGTAAATAGAGAATTATTAAATAAAATAAATGATTTAATTGTGCAAGTTGCAAAATCTAGAGGATTGGAGTGATTAGGATTAGCATTAACCACGATTTGATTAATTTAAATGATGTTAGTTGATTTGACTATTTTGACTTAGATTTTAGGATTTAAATAACTCAAAATGAGAAGAGAATGATTTAGACTTAGTTAAATAAATATTTTTGATTTATTTAACCAAAGGGGGTGATGTTAGATTAAATTAGATAAATGTTCGATTTATTTAATTTAATTAGATGAAGTTTAGAGATTTAATCAAATAATATGGATTATTTAATTAAATCAAAGATAGGAAGATGAAATGACCTAGCTAATTACACAGAGACAATGATTTAATTAAATCAAGGAATTTATTTAATTAAAAGGGGAATTATGATGAATTTAATCAAATAAGGCTATTTGATTAAATAGTTAGATAGAGGGATAATTCAGGATGAGGCGATGTTAGTAGATCAGGATCGAGTGTGCGATATCAATTTGTATATTTTCTATGTCTACAGATATAATTAATTACACAAGTTATTGACATGACTCTTGATATAACTAACTTAAGGGATTTGTGCCACATGTTGGAATCTCCATCAATCTAAATACATTATAATATGATATCCCTACCTATACATAACACTACCTCTTGATATCTTCCTCTAGTATTTTCATCTATGTTAGTATAAAGGGTACCTCAAAGAGCATCACATTGAATAATGATTTCTTGAGTTGGTCCATTAAATTGAATGAACTTACATATTTTTTAACTTTTATAAAATCAAGTGCTCAATGCATGCATGTATTTTCTATACCATGGAGAATAGTTTTGATAATCCTTTGTGCCATGCTAGAATTTATTGGTTTCATGGCTTATATAATCCAAAATTCATTCAATTTGGTGCTAACAATCACTATGGTCCTCAAAATAGATGCCATTGGATCATAAAACATTGTCACTTCCTTATCCTTTTACACAATAGGTAGTGCAATACTTAAGGAAGATTATTCTTCTACTACATTTCTTCTCACTCTTATTTGGTATCCAAAGTTGCACTATAGATTGTTGTGCATGTTTTGCACACACGCCCTGTCGTAGGCATGGACCCCCTTTTTTTCACTCCCGACAGGCTGCTTTGCTCCTGTCTTGTTTTGTGTGCCCCATTTTCCAAGCCCAAATTGGTCATGTGCCATCAAATGATCAAATTCCACTACCCAAATTCACCTACTTGGGGTATTCAAATCCACTGAGAAATAAAGTCCCCTATCCCCTTTCTACCTTATGTCTTACTTTGGATGTTTTGGAAACATCCGTGGGCCCCTCTCCTTCTAGTTTCCACATTTTTGGCTATGGGGACAACTTTTTGGTGGATTTGGGATATGTTTGGGGTGTTTCAATGAACTGCTAAGGTTTCGTCAATGTTTTGTTAAGTTTCGATGGTTTCAAAACTTTACCTCCGGAATTCCCTTCCTCAGCTGTTTGGAAACACCCGCGGACCCCCGTCGCTCCCGTTTCCTCAATTTTGACTCTAGGGGCAACCTTTTTTGGATCTGGGATGTGTTTGGAGTGCGTAAATGAACTGCTAAGGTTTCGTCGATGTTCTGATAAGTTTTGATGGTTTCAGAACTTTACCTCTGGAATTCCTTTCCTCCTTGGCTGTTTGGAAACATCTGCGAACCCCCATCGCTCCCGTTTCCTCATTTTTAACTTTGGGGTCACCCTTTTTTTGATCTAGGATGTGTTTGAAGTGCATAAATGAATTGTTAAGGTTTCGTCAAAGTTTGGTTAAATTTTGATGGTTTCAGAGCTTCGTACCCCTTTTGTTGTTTTGGAAACATCCGTGGAGCCCCGGCGGCTAGGCCTCCGGAGCCTGGCCTCTCCGTGGCTATTTCCAGGATTCTACCTCTCTGTGGCCATTTTGGAACATCCGACGGCCACCTCCTTCTCGGCCTCCAGAGCCTTGCCCCTCCGTGGCCATTTTCGGGAGTCCGTCCCCCTTTGGCCATTTAGAACATTTGGTGACCATCTCCTTCCTGGCCTCTGGAACCCGAGCCCTCCATGGCTATTTCCGAGAGTCTGTCCCTCCTTGGCTATTTTGAACATCCGGGAGTCTGCCTCCTTCCCGGTTGTTTTGAACATCTGGGAGCCTCCCTTCTTCCTAGCTGTTTTGAACATCCAAGAGCCTGCCTCATTCCAGGTTGTTTTAAATATCCGGGAGTCTGCCTCCTTCTCGGCTGTTTTAAACATCCGGGAGTCTCCCTTCTTCTTGGTTGTTTTGAACATCCGAGAGCCTGCCTCCTTCCCGGTTGTTTTAAACATCCAGGAGCCTGCCTCCTTCCCGGTTGTTTTGAACATCCGGGAGCCTCCCTTCTTCCTGGCTGTTTTTAACATCTAGGAGTCTGCCTCCTTCCCAGCTATTTTAAACATTCAGGAGCCTGCCTCCTTCCTGACTGTTTTGAACATCCAGGAGCCTCCCTTCTTCTTGGTTGTTTTTGAACATCTGGTAGCCTGCCTCCTTTCTGGCTATTTTGTCTTTCGTCTGCTGTCTTCCTTCTGGCTTTCTTTTGCCATCTTTCCGCCCTCTGGCACTCACACCCTTGAAGCACACATTAATGTTTATGGCCCAAATGAGCTCCAAATATGAATATCAAGATATTTTGATGATGCATGGATAGATCTAATAAGGAATTTGTAGGTTTGAGTGACATTTTCCTTAACTCATGTATAAATGCACTTATGACACTTCGTGTTTGCAGGAGTCAAGAAGCCTTCTGTAGGTCTTTCGAAGAGGCCCATTGAGGGAGTTTTCCTACCTTTTTCCAGATGATGATGATTTCTAAGGAGCTTTCCACCCAAATCAGGGGCCACCAATCTATTGATGCAAGTCATCGACCGACTTGTTTGATCCAATCAAAAATATTGCAAGTCCACCAGATGGGGCTAGCCTTCAAACAGTCTCTACTACAGTAAAAAAAGAAATCAGCTACAAGACAAATTTGCTATAGTAATTGGCACTAGATAACAAAACAGAGAAAATACAAGGAATATATTTTAAATTGTTGGATATTGGGGGTAGGTGAAGCCCTAACTTGTAATGAATCTGAGCCATTCAATACAAATTGATCCTAGCCATTCATTTGGGCTTTGGAAAACTATAAATAAGGGCTTGCCCCACATTTGTAAGGGTTGGAGAGCTGTTGTAAAAAGCATTTGCAACAATAGAAGACAACATTGCATGATTTTATGGATGTTTTCTTTGATTTTTCTTATCTTGCATGCATGGTTTTTTTTTCCATGTTAGTTTTAATGTTAGTTTCTTGAAGAGAAGTGATAATGGAAATTGTTGTTTTGGTATTTGATGAGCTTTTAGCCCATACTTTTAGCACTTGTTGATGACAAGCTGCTATGCAAAGTTAGCCTAAGTTTCTTTATTCCAATGTTGCAACTTAGTTCAATTGCATGTTCATGATGTGCATATGCAATCTAAAAATTAGTAGACCTTAGAAGATTGCACTAGTTTTGTGTAGCTGTAGGTTTCTCTTATTCAAGCAAAACTCATTTTAGGAAGCCTGTCTACTTTAGCAGCCACCATTGTTATTGTTCATTCTTTGCTTAGAATTAGAATAGCTTTCTTAACCCTTCTCCTTTTGTTGTTTATTTTAATCCTTGGTTAGAGTAGGACCCAAAGCATCACCATGAAGCTAAATCAGATGAACTTGATGAGTTTTAGCTTGTTGTTTTGAGTGGACAACCATTGTTCATTCACTTTCAACACTTTGAAACTGCATTTGCAAACCCAACTTCCATGTGTTGTAACTCATCTGTAAGTCCGCCTTGTGATTCCAGCAAATCACATCAAACAACTGAGATATTCCAAGCACTGTCAAAATCTGACATTAGAGTCCTTGGGATAGTGTTCTGCAATCTGATTGTAGAAAATTTTCTTTCAAGAGAGGTAGTACACTTACGCATTGCCTGTGTTGAAAAGTGCATAAAAAACACATCAACAGAACTGGTGCTAGAAGGAGGGCATGATATGTTGAGGCTACAAAGTTGAAAGTTGGAAATTGAAAAGTGACCTTTCAAGAAAAAATTTGAGATAGGGAGATCTCTTTCAATGCGAAAATTTAGAAAATTTTCAAGGCAAAAGAAGTTGAGTCAAAATGGAGTGGCATGCACAAATTGACATCACCCAGCTACATGCAAATTTGAATCAAAGATTGAAGAAGCCATTGCAGCAATTTGCTTTGGTAGATAGATGTCAGATCCATTGCACTCATAGGCACAACGAGCTAGGATGTCTCACATTCTTGAGCAAAATTGAAAAGGTCTTGCAAGGAGAAATCCCCTTCTAGGAAATCTATCTGCCCTTGGCCCCCGAAGACCCATAGGAAGAATTGCAAACCATGGCAGCCAACGCATTTAAGGAGCTGATCCAAGAACATTTGAGCAACAAGGATGGACCAAGATTGGAGGAAGTACTAATGGCAAGTTGGTGTAGATTTCACAATGCACCACATTCAAAATTTATGTGTCCATCATGTGACAACATCATTTCTCAAGCTAAGGGTTGTTTGGACAAGTTGGAGCAGCCAACTCTCAATGAGGAGAAGTTATCCAATGAGGCAGAAGAGTTGTCAACATTCGGAGAACAGCAAAATAAAGATGAACCAAAAAATTTGACACAAGTTGGTGTTGGGACAACAGACATAGAAAATGAAAACCAAGAGGGAGGAGCTGAAAGTCTTGGAACAACAAGGTGCATTGATGAAAATATAATTGTAACTAGTTTAGTAGGTTTTCCCTGCATTGAAGAAGAGCATTCCTCCACTCAAGAAGAGGAATGAATGACAATTGAAGATGAATTAACAGAATTTGTAGCAGTATATGCTAGGACAGCCAACACAGATTCTGAAAATTAGGAAGAAGAGGAGGTTGAAAGCCTTGGGGCAGCAGAAGGAGATGGTCAAAGCATAAAAAAAATCAAATCAGAAGACCTCTCCTTCATAAATGACGGTGATCGAGGATTTGAAAATGTAGATTTGGAGTGGGAGCAACCACTCGCCACGACTGTCTACCATCAAACTTCTTTTTCAAATGATGATGAGGACTCGATCACAGAGAGATATGACCAACTCATCTCCAAGTTAGCGAAGGATTGGTCAAAGCTGAAATACCAAGTGGATTTGGAGGTATTGCTACTACCAAATTGGTGCAGACTTCATAATTCATCACACTCTGAATTTGCATGCAAACTGTGCAAAGAGGCTATCAAACAAGTTAGAGGAAAAACAAGGCAGCCAAGTACCCAACCTCCTCTACTTGCTGCCCATATCGAAGAACAAGACCAAGAGCCTGAACTGAGTGATGGCTCAGCTGAAAGTAGGCCTCAAGAGGATGTTGGGGCAACAATAGAAGAAGGACAGCGGTATAGGCTCGGACTTCCGAGTGATGAAGTAGATCAAGTGGAAATGTTGTCCACCAGTCATCAAGAAATTCTTCCTCTTGAAGAGCATTTGCACACTATGAACGATAGGCTTTATGCTGAGCCTTTGGAGGGAAATTGTGCAGTAGACTTTAGTCCCCTTGATGAGGTGCCATCAATTGATGAATTCTTTCCATTGGGAGTTGCACTATAGAGGTATGCTTATGTCAAGGAAGAGCACATCCCAAAAGACGATAGCAATGAATACATACTCCTTAAGCCCATGAACAATGATGCACTAGAGTTTCCAGATTGGGAGAGGAGCTCCTTCTCCATTTACGGCGATAGTGAGCAAGAGGAAAGGAGTGAACATCATGATGAGATGCATGAACAATAAAAATAAGAAGACAAAGGTGGGGATGTTTTGATGGCTTCCAACAAGTATGACAAAATTGACCAACTCCAAGATGCAACTTGGATCCCTTCTACCATGATCGATGTTAATCCTCCCTCATATTCAGATGGCTGCACTAGGATAGATTCATATATGTCATCGTCCCATGACACTAAACATCACGAAAATAAGGTTGACACTTGGGAAAGGAGATGGGACAGCATGCTGCCCCTTGAAGGCAGCAATCAAGAAGAGGTTTGGGCAATGGAAACCCTGGCAGATGAGGTGTACTTCCTCGAGGAACAACCAGTGGAGGTTGTGGATCCCATTGGTGGATTGGAAGAGCTGTTTGATGCCCCATCCTCCCAGCCTTATGCCAGCTTAATGTCTGAAGTGTTGCACCCTCCACAGTGCATACCCGAGGCTGCTAATGCAACGACCAAGGATGTTGTGCTTGCTCTTGACTATCCAATACTGCCACCTCCATGTGACGACATCCAGGTTTTATCTTTCCTTACCCCTATCATTTCTCATAACTGCACTTATTATTTTGATTATGGGAATGAGGGAAAACGAACATGTTTATGGATTAACCATGGGTTCAACGAGCCTCCTCAATTGCTGATTTTTCATGATGACGTGGTTGAACTTGAGTGCTGCAATATTGAATTTATTTTTTCAGAATATAAAGATAAATTTGCATGGTTAAGGATGACAACAATCACCTATTTGCTTGTGCATGCATTGCGAAATCCAATGAGTGTTAATGTCAACTTGCCTTGCCTAAACATAATGCTTTGTAAATATCTTTGTACATAGCCTGTTTTGAGTAATATAGGTTTCCTGTAAATACTCTACTTTCCTGCTTTCCTTAGGTTAGTTGGTGTGTGTAGGTTGCTCGCTTTGTTGGTTGTTTACTTTCGTTTGCTTTCGCTTTGTTGCTGCTTTGCTTGGGGTCCCTTTGCTTTTAGTTGGGCACATCTGTGCGCACAACAACCATATTTATTGCCTGGGGTTGTTCTACGTATTTATTTTTCAAACTCTAATCAAGTCTTTAGAGTGGATGGTGAAGGTCTTCTGTTAGTGTCAAGCGATTTGGGTGTTTAATTCGAAGAGGATAAGTTGTTGGTTTAGTCTGACTTTGACGTATTATGAAATTTATAGAGCTTCTTACACATCTTAAGAATTTGACAGTCACTATAGGGCCTTTTGTGAAGTCTAGTTAAGTGAAAGATCTAAAATTCTGCTCCAATGCCACTGTGATTCTCAGCCTTGAGCGCGAGCTTCAATGCTTGCGGGTTGAAATAAAAGAACTAAAAAGAGAAAAGAAAGAAATAAAGAAAACATTGAAAATTAAAAGAAAGAAAATTCAACTTTTTGGGGCTATCCGAGCAACTTTACTGGGGCTATGGATGTCTGATTGGCAGTAGAGTAATGTTCAGGAGAATCACATCGACAACCTCGTCAGGGCTATGGATACCTGACTGCAAGTGAGGCAATGTTCTGGATGCTTTTGGAGTTAGAATAAACTATGTAGCTTAACTTCATGAAGCTTGGATTCCTGAAGCAACTGAAAGATGGGAATTAACGCAATTACACACACTTAGATTTTTAGCATACTAAAGGTTGGGTTGGCTAGTGGTTTTGATCCTTTGGATTGGGCGTCTGGTTTGTTTTCCCTAGTGAGAAGGTCGAAACAAGAGATTTTGGGTTCATGATTCCAGTTTGTCATCAAAATACTCTAGAGTATTTCCCCAACAAGTCGCCATTTGTTGTGCATGTTTTGCACACATGCCCCGCCGTAGGCAGGGACCCCCTTTTTTTCACTCTCGATATGCTGCTTTGCTTCTGTTTTGTTTTGTGTGCCCCATTTTCCAAGCCCAAATTGGTCATGTGCCATCAAATGATCAAATTCCCCTACCCAAATTCACCTACTTGGGGTATTCAAATCCGCTGAGAAATAAAGTCCCCCATCCCCTTTCTACCTTTTGTCTTACTTTGGCTATTTCGGAAACATCTGTGGACCCCTCTTGGTCTAGTTTCCACATTTTTGGCTTTGGAGACAACTTTTTGGTGGATTTGGGATGTGATTGGGGTGCTTCAATGAATTGCCAAGGTTTCATTAATGTTTCATTAAGTTTCGATGGTTTCAGAACTTTACCTCCAGAATTCCCTTCCTCCTTGGCTGTTTGGAAACATCCATGGACCCCCGTCGCTCCTGTTTCCTCAATTTTGACTCCAGTGGCAACCTTTTTTGGATTCGGGATGTGTTTGAAGTGCGTAAATGAACTGCCAAGGTTTCGTCAATGTTCTGATAAGTTTCGATGGTTTCAGAACTTTACCTCTGGAATTCCCTTCCTCCTTGGCTGTTTGGAAACATCCACAAACCCTTGTCACTCCTATTTCCTCATTTTTGACTTTGGGTCACCCTTTTTTGATCTGGGATGTGTTTGAAGTGCATAAATAAACTACGAAGGTTTCGTCAAAGTTTGTTTAAGTTTCGGTGGTTTCGGAGCTTCGTACCCCTTTTGCTGTTTTGGAAACATTCGTGGAGCCCCGACGGCCAGGCCTCTAGAGCCTAGCCCCTTCGTGGCCGTTTCTATGATTATGCCTCTCCGTGGCCATTTTGGAACATTTAGCGGCCACCTCCTTCTCGGCCTCCGGAGCCCAGCCCCTCCATGGCCGTTTTCGGGAGTTCGTCCCCCTTTGGCCGTTTGGAACATTCGGCGGCCATCTCCTTCCCGGCCTCCAGAACCCGGGCCCTCCTTGGCTGTTTCCGGGAGTCTATCCCTCCTTGGCTGTTTTGAACATCCGGGAGTCTGCCTCCTTCCCGGTTGTTTTGAACATCTGGAAGCCTCCCTTCTTCCTGGCTATTTTGAACATCCAAGAGCCTACTGCATTCCTGGTTGTTTTAAACATCCGGGAGCTTGCCTCCTTCCTGGCTGTTTTAAACATCCGAGAGCCTCCCTTCTTCCTAGTTGTTTTGAACATCCAGGAGCCTACCTCCTTCCCAGCTATTTTAAACATCGAGGAACCTACCTACTTCCCGACTGTTTTGAACGTCCAAGAGCCTGCCTCCTTCCCGGCTGTTTTGAACATCCAGGAGCCTGCCTCCTTCCCGACTGTTTTGAACATCTGGGAGCCTCCCTTCTTCCTAGCTATTTTTGAACATCTGGTAGCTTGCCTCCTTCCTGGCTATTTTGGCTTCCGTCCGTTGTCTTCCTTCTGGCTTTCTTCTTCCATCTTTCTGCCCTCTGGCGCTCGCACCCTTGAAGCACACATTAATGTTTATAGCCCAAATGAGCTCCAAATATGAATATTAAGATATTTTGATGATGCATGGATAGATCTAATAGGGAATTTGTAGGTTTGAGTGACATTTTCCTTAACTCATGTATAAATGCACTTACAACACTTCGTGTTTGCGGGAGTCAAGAAACCTTCTGTAGGTCTTTCAAAGAGGCCCATTGAGGGAGTTTTTCTACCTTTTTCTAGATGATGATGATTTCTAAGGAGCTTTCCACCCAAATCAGGGGCCACCAATCCATTGATGCAAGTCATCGACCGATTTGTTTGATCCAATCAAAAATGTTGCAAGTCCACCAGATGGGGGGCAGCCTTTAAACAATCTCTACTACAGTAAAAAGAGAAATCAGCTACAAAACAAATTTGCTATAGTAATTGGCATTATATGACAAAATAGAGAAAAGACAAGGAATATATTTTAAATTGATGGATATTGGGGGTAAGTGAAGCCCTAACTTGTAATGAATATGAGCCACTTAGTACAAATTGATCCTAGCCATTCATTTGGGCTTTGGAAAACTATAAATAGGGGCTTGCCCCACATTTGTAAGGGTTGGAGAGTTGTTGTAAAAAACATTTGCAACAATAGAAGACAACATTGCATGATTTTATGGATGTTTTCTTTGATTTTTCTTATCTTGCATGCATGGTTTTTCCTTCCATGTTAGTTTTAATGTTAGTTTCTTGAATGGAAGTGATAATGGAAATTGTTATTTTGGTATTTGATGAGCTTTCAGCCCATACTTTTAGCACTTGTTGATGACAAGCTGTTGTGCAAAGTTAGCTTGGGTTTCTTTATTCCAATGCTGCAACTTAGTTCAATTGCATGTTCATGATATGCATATGCAATCTGAAAATCAGCAGACCTTAGAAGATTGCACTGGTTTTGTGTAGCTGTAGGTTTCTCTTGGTCAAGCAAAACTCAGTTTAGGAAGCCTGTCTACTTTAGCAGCCACCATTGTTACTGTTCATTCTTTGCTTAGGATTAGAATAGCTTTGTTAACCCTTCTCTTTTTGCTGTTTATTTTAATCCTTGGTTAGAGTAGGACCCAAAGCATCACCATGAAGCTAAAATAGATGAACTTGATGAGTTTTAGCTTGCTGTTTTGAGTGGACAACCACTGTTCATTCCCTTTCAGCACTTTGAAACTGCATTTGCAAACCCAACTTTCATGTGTTGTAACTCATCTGTAAGTCTGCCTTGTGATTCCAGCAAATCACATCAAACAACTGAGATATTCCAAGCACTGTCAAGATCTGACATTAGAGACCTTGGGATAGTGTTCTACAATCTGATTGTGGAAGATTTTCTTTCAAGAGAGGTAGTACACTTATGCACTGCCTGTGTTGAAAAGTGCATAAAAAACATATCAACATAGACCTTGTGAGGTCGTAGCATTTTTAGGTTGAGCACATGATTTAGTGTCATTCAAGGTTACTAATGCATGCTCCTAATTTCCATCCTAATTTCCAATTTACTATCGGTAGCTAGATATTCAAATGATTGGAGAAGTGGCCATAAAATTTATCAGCTAGTTATTGTATCTAAGTATTGGATTAATAAGGGGAGGTCAAATCGATGGAGTAGGTTGAGGACATCTTCTTTATAAGATTAGAAGAATTATGACTTAATTTAGTATGTTCCTAAACTATATCTAAATCTACTAAATACCTTGACATTCTGAACACCTATGAGAGGATCACATAATTAGTGACATCGTTGGTACATATAATAAATTTAACTTAAAACCAAAAGGAAAAATAATTCATTCTAGAGAGGTCAATTTTATGTCTTCCCCTGAGCTTGTGTTAAATTCTCTACCACCCGGGCCTTTTTGAATATTATACTATTAATCTTTATTAAAAATAAAAAGTAGAAAATATTTATTTAAAATATATAGAGAGTTCACAAATAAAAGTGAGTAAAACAAAGGCGGTGATTTATACATTCATTAATTTATAACAATGGTCTAGAAAGCCATCTTGAATATCAAGATGAGACTTATAATATCGTAATGTAATAACTCAAAGAATATATTGTAATTTTTTATCTCAATAAAATAAAAAATAGTGCAATGTTTTAACTCAGAATATTTTATAGAGTAGGATAAATTTTAGATTTTTCAATAGAAAAATAAATTGAAACCATGATTATTATATAGACATGTGTTTTTAAGATCATGGTTGTTTTAATCACTCTTGTGGTCAATATAAATAAAACAAATCATTTGATAGATAAAATATAACATATACGTATTGGATATGTTATTTTGTCCATTATGACATGCTTTAACATGTTTCATAAGGTTTGTAATTTTAAACTTGCACTTTTATTTCAAAACCCAATTGTTTTAGTTTAGATATATTATTTTATCCATTTTTGTAATGCTTTATCATGTATCATAGGGTTTATAATTGTTTACTTGCACGTCTAAAAATCTAACTAATTGCTCGTCTAGCTTGTTTACCATGTAGACAAGCTTCATTAAATCAAGATATATTATAGATGATTATTAATGGATTGGGAAGGAATGGAATGGGCTTTCCATTCTCATAAATTAACCTTTCTTTATCAAGATTGACTTTGTCCAATATTATGTTCACATTGAATGGTTGTATATTCTCACCATGTTCCAAGTGCTTAATTATGGACATCATTTGATTTAGTCTATTTTCTTTGTAATGCTTCAACTTGTGCTATATTTGACCCTCTAAAAATGAAGGATCATAATATTATTAGTTTTTTTTTTGAATTTAACAAAAATGTTTTTCAACTTCTAAAATACCAACCATACAAATATATTTAACTCCATGTACAAGAGTACTAACCAATTTTATAAATCAATAAATACCAACTAAACAAATATTAAAAGAGAAAAATATAATCCAATTATAATAATTTAACAACTTCAACTATAAAAATTAATTACACCAAGAGGCATCTATAGTGAAAGAAAACAACCCGTGTCAATAAAAACTGAATCAAAAATTGACGTACATTTGTCATTCTTTGAATTTGAAGGAATTAAAATTCATTAAATTTTATGAGAGACATGCATCACATTGATAGGGTACTGGAGAGTGGTGTTGGCATGCAAACTGTTTCTTTTCAAATGAAGAATGGGTAGTTTATTACTGTAGACATACAAAATTAGCATCGTGCACTTAATTAATTCATATTCATTCAATCATCAAATAAATCAAATTCATTAAATTCAATCTCCTAAGGTCATCCATTTAAATTAATAAATCAACTTTGTTTAATTTAAGTCTCACATCCCCCTTTTAATTAAATAAACCAAACTTTATTTAATTAAATCCCAAATTCATATTCCATCCCTTTTGATTTAAATAAATCAAAGTATCTAAGTCAAAATGGGTCAAAAATGCCTAATCATCATCTAATTTAATCTAATCTAATCACCCATCACATCCTCTAGTTTTTCCCACTTGCACAAATAAAGCATTTTAATTCATTTATTAAAATCATCATTTTCCCTCAACAAAGCCTCTTTGGAGAATATTCCTCAAGTTTGAATTTGAAAATAAGTTGACTTGTCCTTTCCAACATGGCAATAACTCCCCTCTTACATGTCCCCCACTTGGAATTTAAGTCTCCTTTTCTCCCTTCAACAAGCCAAATTTGAAATTTGAAAAGGCCAACCAATCTCATTTATGGGCACATTGACCAAAACTTGCACATTCCTCAACCACTCACAAGGTGACAAGTGGCTCCTTCTTATTGGCTAAAAATTTATCCCACATTTCTCTCTTTTGAGCACTCTTTCAACTTGAGAGTCTATAAGTAGAAGCCTCATTCTTCAACAATCTATCCACAACCTTCATGCAAAGTTACTCTCTTCAATTGAGAGCTAATTTTGTTCATTTCACTCCATCTTCAAGGCATGTATCATTGAGCTTGGCAAGGATTGGGAAAGGGTCACTTTGCACAAGTGACACCAATCCACTATGGAATAGGTATAGATCATGCTTGCTTCTTTCATGTTTTTAATTAGTTTCCTTATAAGGCATGATGTATTATTGCATAGGAGTACTTGTAGATGTGCATGACTTAAGCTAACCCATGGCTAATATGTGTTTGAGGTTTGAGTTATTTGCATATTTATAGTGCTTCATCATGGTGCTAGAAGGAGGTTTTGATTATGCATGCAATCTGTAGTTTACCTATTTATTTATTTATTTATGTATTTTCTTTATAAAAAAAAAAAGAAAAGAGAGAGGTTACTTGTGCATGCAATCTGTAATCTATTGAATTCAATGTGTAAGATCATGATCTTACTTTAAGAGAATTTTTTGTTGGTTTTTTTGTAGGATTTCAATAGTTTGTTTCACTTATTTTGGTCCTCATTAGTTCAAACATGGTAGTTTGTTCAAAGTATGTTGGCATAGATTTCTTGTGAAAATTGGGAATTTGGGAAACATTGTAGAAGAGGGTTTGTTACTGCATGTATTTGATGTTTAGATATTGCTATCTAAAATTTGTTCTATGCCATCAAGATCAAGTTCTCCTTTCTCAGCTTTTTGTGCCACACCATAATCAATAAAGCACTGCACAATTGTTGATCATTGAAGCCTTGTTGCTGCGAACTCATTACCTTCCATTCTCACACATATCACTGTTCTAATTATTGGCACTTGAAATCTATTTTTCTTTAAAATCCTCCAAAAACTACTATGTTTTAATTTTATAGGGGACCATGCTGTTCAAAGGTTGAGGAAGGCAGCTTTACACTAGCCAATAGTATTTGTTTGAAAATTTTTAGGCCTTTTCAATAAAACTTTTTGTGTGTAGATCTCGCAATCATTATAGAGTTGTGCTTTACACCTACCAATAGCTTTCTCCTGAAAGTGTAGATGTTGCATAAAGGTTGTGAAAATTTAGCTTTACACAGGCCAATTACATTTGCTTGAAATTTTTTAAAAACAAATAAAAAATGAAAGCCTCTTCAATAAATTCATTCTAAACATATCTGGCAATCGCCGCAACCTGCAAAACCACATTCTTTACCACATTTTTTCAAACCATTCTCATGCCCTGTTTGACCATTCAACGTGAGCGTCTCTTTCTATAGAGGAATAAGCTTTAGTTTTTTGGGTTTTCTTGTGAAAGTTTTGGGGCGATTTGGCTTGTGTTGTGTTCGGATTTGGGTTTATACAAGTTGAAATTTGGCTATGGGTGTCTATTTTATGTCTGAGAATTTCAAGTATGGAATGTTTTCATGGTGTTTTAGCTTATTTTCAGTTGTTTTGAAAGTTTTCAGTCGTCTTGGTGTGTCTTGGTTGTATTTAAAAAAAATCAATCTTTTTCATGTTTTCAAATGTGTTTTAGTCTCTAGATTTACCAAATCTGCTATTTGAGGAGTGAAATACTACACATTCTCATCATTGAAGGCGTGTTGTTTTTATTCTTCTTTGTGGAAGTTTTGAACACGAGAGTTTGAAGAATACATGAACAGCATGTCATGGTCATCTTTGTTTGTGAACATGTACTGGCCTTTAGCTCGGCTCATTGTCTTCTTTAGGGTCATTCAGTAATTATAGTGAGTTTTCTTCTTCATTTCTGCTTTGAATCGGTGTCTCATTCTAGATGGATATTCTAAGTGTTTCTATCAAGGTTTTTCAGTAGAGTTTGCAGGGTTTTCCAACGATTTTTAGTGGAAAAGAAACAGATAATCTAATATCGCGTACTAGCCATTACCATCAAATCACCATGTCTTTCATGATATCCCTCTTAATTTGTCCAAATTTTATGTGCTTTCCTCACAGCGATACAAGCCTTGATTACATTGACATTTGTGACCATTGTTCTTTACACCTGCCATGCACATTTACTTTGAATGACCTTTCAATTCGTTCGTACACTTCAACGTTGTGCTCATACAATCCACATGCCTTCATAGCCTGATGTGTCTACTTTATGACCCTTTATTGCTAATGCACATTTTGTTTGATAACACACACAATATCTTCATATTCTTCTCTTCATAACAGCTTGAAAAGTATAACTGCAAATCTCAAAAGAAGTAATAAATTAAAATCAGTTAAGGCATATTTCAAATTTCAAAATATTAATACATTAAAGCAGTAAATGCGTACTTAAAGAGTAGCATAAATCTTAGGTCTGACTATTTGGAAAGCATTTATGTGCAGGTCCGTGAGACTTTGTGGTGGAAAATTGAACCCCTTATTCTGGCTACATGGGAAGAGGGGCAAACTACATGAAGGAGTAGTTGGATTAAAAGCTTTGTCATAAATATCATTGTGTCTCTTAGTTTTTTAGAATAATTGGTTCATTAAATGCAGACTTAAGCCTTAGATTTTGATTCATACTTTTAATGAATAAAATATTGGTTTCAAGACAACGAGTCTTTCTCGAAATCCTTAAAGCTTATTACCTTGCCTTTAATGCTCATCCATATTTGTCAATCCTAGCATTCATTGAAAAGAGAGAAAAAAAAGAGAGAGCCTTTTGTTGTTTCCCAACATAAACTTCCATAATGGTGTATCCTTGGATATTCACATGAGTAGATCATTAATAAAGTCAAATAATGGATATTGCATTAAGTTCCTAAAACATTTATGTTTTAGAGTCACGCCATTTACACTTTTATATATACCCTTGTTGATTGATATTTCTTATTTAATGATTTTATGCAAGACTAATTGAGTGTAAGTCAAAATCCTTACTTAATTGTATTAAAATTGTTTGATGTTGGATTTCTAATAAGGATTATGTTGGTCTTTGCTTTATCTTCTATTTAAGATCATTCTATCATCAATTCTTAAAACAAACTTACTTGATCCTCATATGATTATCTTTTTATTTTATAGGTGAAAACAAAGAAGGAAAATGAGGAAGGTGTAAAGGAAAAGGGAGGAGCATTTCGTTACACAAGGGGCTTGCAAGAGATCTTCAAAGGAACTTGGAGATAAATTGAGCATCAAACTTGAAACTCAAAAGTGTTTTTTAAAGCTTGAAGATTTCGTCTTATGCCTTAATTTTTTGTTTTAGGCTAACTCATTTGGTTTTGGGCTTTAAAAAAAACATTTCAAAAGCTTTCAATTTTCATTGCAAAGGGTGATGAGCTTAGGATATTCTCATAATTTGAGTATCATGATGTACTTTTAATATCTCTACTTTTATTGCTAATGGATGTTTTAACTATGTGATTAAAGACTTTTTATCTGAAATTGGGTAGTATCCTGTAGCAATACATTCCTATATTCCTATAGCCTAACATCTCGATGTGTCTTATTAATTACCTTGTTTGACCTTCCAAATGACTGGTATAATGCATATGGTTTTTGAATAATGAAATAGATTTAATATGTGATTAATGAATGTATCGTGTTGTTTTCCACGCATTCTTTCTTTCGCCTTTGTTGCCTTGTGCATCGCAAGTTGTTGAAGGGAGCATGAACGAGTCAAGCATAGCAGATCTCGGCCCTGCAGTAAAGTCCATTTCCTGCATGACATTGAGGAAGTTGTTCTGGTAAAGACTCTCTAACCAGGTCATTGGGAATAAACTTTGATCATTAATCCAGGAAGAGTGGAATGCCAAATTCTCTCTGGATCGGGTTGAAAGGATATTCTTTCATTTATGAGAATTCTATTCTTCAGTTTTAAGATTCATTTGTGTCCATGACTTTCTCTATTAGTTAGTTAGTTAGTTACTTTTCTGGTTTAAATAAGTGTTCCTCCTGTGCGAGTGAGCAAGCATAGCATGTAAAAGTTAGTATGATAATGAGAAGAAGAATATGTAAGAGTTAGTACTATGATAAGAGATAGAGTTTTGTGTTAGTTTTCATATGAATAAAACAATGTACATCATTATGAGTTTATGAATAAAAGCTGATGAAGTTCTGAGTTCAATTCTTGCATAGCTGGTTGATGCTTGCTAAGGGGGCCCACTTAGTAAGTATCTATAGTTAGTTAGTTGTTTATCTTATGTTGATCATAAGTTAGATTTCATTCTGGAAAGTTTCAGTGCAAACTCAGTCTTATATTGTTCCTGCAGCATCAAAAATCCATCCATGTGTTTGTTCCTGCAGCATAAGGCCAGTTCATAGTTTATTTCTTAAGTAACAGTTTTCGTGATGTTTTCTTTGATTGAATTATGCTTAAGTTAAGAAATATTTATGTTACATTCCTATAACATAAGTAGAATTCCTTTCATGCAGTTATTTCTAGTAAATCGTGACTAAAACTAGTTCTTAGTGCACATACAGTGCCACTCCATTTCAAATATATGTTCCCTGGTTTGACAAAGTAAATGAACGACCATAAGAAGATGTTAGTCACCTACTAGAATGTCCAATTCCTAGGTTAGGATTTGTCGTGACTTTTATATCCTTTTATGGGCGTGACTATTTTTTCCGCCATTGCCAGGGATGGTGTCAAGCTAAGAACCTGTCATAGTCATTGTTAGCAGTAGTTTAGTTTGTTATTCAAAAATTCTTTCAAGTTATGATTCATTCTATTGCATGCATAGAAGAAGAGACACTCTAGGAAGATTCCTCCCTGACCTTCCATTCATTGATAACAACCTTGAACCAGCTTATAATCTATTTGAGGAAGAAGGAGACCAAGATATCAATCCATTTGTTGAAAACCTATTTGTTGAACTACCATTTGACTTAGCCGATGAAGAACCTAAAGAAAATCCATTTGCTCTGATACTCCATCAAGCAAATATGGCATGAAATCCACCTAATCAACCTCCTGCTTTTGAATTTCCCATCATTTCTCAGCAATATAATGATAACCTTAAAAATATTCCTTCTTTATTACTCCCCAAGTTCTATGGACTAGTTACAGAGGACCCAGACACTTTCTTGTTTGAGTTTGATATCCTCTATCGCAGCTATGATTACACTTCAGATGCTCACAGTCTAAAGTTGTTTCCTTCTACTTTGAAGGAAGGAGCTCTTAGATGGTTTATGAGTTTGGGAAGAGGTGTTGTTGATAGTTGGGTAGTCATACGAACAAAATTTCTTGAGAAATACAAGGAATATTGTAAGAGTGGTAGTAAGGGAGATGACATATTCAAAATTCAACAAAAGGAGGATGAAAGCCTGAAAGACTATATCTCAAGATTCTTGTTTTCCCTGAAAAGGAATTCAGACCATACTCTCAATGAAGAATCTCAGAAACTATGTTTTCTAAGGGGAATCAATGATACATGTATAGATGCCCTGGACTTGATGGGAGGAGGTGATATAACCCAACTACCTTGGGATGATATCAAGAAAATATGTCTCAACTACTCTCGAGCAATTGTTAAGAAGGGTAGAGGTCACCAAGTCACAGTGGGGAAGTCTTCTATTAATGGAGTTTCATAGATGGAGATCACAAATTTGTTGTCTGATTCCAAGCAGGATATCATAAACAACATGGCTACACAGTTGGATACTATGCAAGCTTGGAAGAAACATGAGGAGGCTGAAGTAATCTTGGCTGAGTTCTATCCACATTGTAGACAAAAGAAACAAGACTGCAGATGTAAGATGGTGGCTAACCTGGAGACTAAGTAGTTACCTACTGACTTTATGATGGTAGAGAGTGATGATGACCAAGTATTCTTCATCGCACAAAAGCAACCATGGGCTCAAATACAAGGTATGCTTCAAGATCCTTTGACTTTTGGTAATCCTTATTCTAATTACAATAACCAATGGCAACCTACATATGGCCCATCACCACCCTGGAATACTTCTCAATCACCTTGGCCTAACTATCAAAGTCCTCAATGACAATCTCCTCAAGGAGGTTGGCAGCAACCACAAGGACAATGGACTCCACCCCAAGGTAACTGGCAACAGAATCCTTAATGGAGAAGTCGACAGCAATGGTAGAACCAATCTCCTGGATCTCTACAGTTTCAATAGCCATAACCTTAGGCCCTTATGCCATCTCCTATAGCACCTGCAACAAATACTAGCCCTCCAAAACAAATGCCTATGCCTGCTCAACCATTTCCAAATTCTAATAATAAGCAACAACAACAGCCTATATATTTTGCAAAAGCCAATCAGTATCCAGCTTATGCCATGGATATTCATGATATCCATCTTAGGTCTGGAACCACTCTTCCTGCTCCACAACCCCTTGTAATAAAAGAGATTCCAAACTCTGCCTCTAAGCAACTTACTAATCATGAATAACATATACCTATATCTGATACTGTCTGTAAGGGGCCTGTCCTCCAGCATCAGGCCAAACCGCCTTTTCCTCAAAGATTTCAAATTACTACATCCAAGTCTATGGAAGAGCCTACCTTTGATATTTTGGATCAGTTAAAGAATGTACACATTCAAATCCCCATTTTTCAAGCCATTAAAGATGTCCCAATTTATGGAAAAGCCATTAAGGAGGCATGTTTAAAGAAACTAGGAAGAAAGAAAAAGGATCCTCAAACTATCCATGTTCTAGGACAGTTGGCAGATATTATGTTAGGGAAGGTAGTCATTCCAAAATATACTGACCCTGGGAGTCTTGTGGTACAAATAAATATTAATAGCCAAATAGTGAAGAATGTTTTGATTGACCTTGGTGTAGCCATCAATGTAATAACCAAGAATACAATGGAGTATTTGAATATCTTAAATATTCGGTCTACACCTACCGTCCTGCAGCTTACCGATAGTTCCACAGTAAAACCTGATGGAATGGTAGAAGATGTTATTGTCATCTTGGAGTCTTGGGAATATCTAGCAGATTTTACCATATTGTCTACTAAGGCCACTTTGGGAGGATATCCTATCATCCTAGGTAGACCATGGTTATCCACAACTGATGCTTTTATAGGATGTCGTTTAGGAGACATGACAATTTCTGATGGTTAGTCAAGAAAAAAATTGGCTTTATACCCACTTGCTCAGAGTCAGCCAAATTTGTCTCAACCAATATGGCCAGATTTAGGAGAGGAAACTAAAGAAGTCAATTCATTGGCTCAACTAATGATGCTACAAACTAATCCCTTTTCCCAGCTTTAGAGTGAGGATGACCTACTTTTACACATTTTGTAGTCCAACTTTGATCTGAGTAGCCCATTTGTTCTAGATAACTGTCTTCAGCAGTGTTTCCTACAACAACTAAATTCTAAGAGCCTGTCACCTGAATCACCTATAGTTTATCATAATTTGCTTCCATATGAAATACAAACACCACCTTTATCAACAGCATCCATGAATGATCTTATCAAGCAAGTAGAAGTGTCTACAAGCCGTTGTCTGAATATCAATAATAAGCTGCTTCAATCTCAACAAGTTTCCCTAGTCACAATGTTGCAAGAACAACATAGAGCTTTTGCATGGGACTATGGGGATATGTGTTAGGGTTAGAGATGGCAGATCTAACAATTAAATGCAGACTTATATAAAAACAGATAAACTAAAATATTTATAGAATAAATCATAACACAGAATTTAACGTGGTTCACCCAATTCTGGGCTACATCCACCAAACCGTAGCCATCCAATAATTTTATTATCCAGTGAAAAACCTATTACAATCTTGCGAATAATCACGTTTTTCATCATAATGAAATACCCATCCGAACCCCCTTTTTACCAAGCTTAGAAGCTTCCAGATTTTAGGGTTCTACAAAATTAGATTTTTCCTTTTTCATTAATTTTTCCCTTTTTCGGTGATCACGCGAAAAAGTGGACCCCGGCGAGGATGGGGGGCCAGGGTGTACAGTATACCATGGGCTATACAGTATAGCATGATCAGTCGCCACATACCAACAATCTCCCACTTGGAGACTGATCAAGCTCCACACCACCACAATCTCCCACTTGGAGACTGATCCTGGATGACACTGCTGCAATTACAGCTCCCACATAAGTACCTTGGACCCTGCTACTCTGTTATACTTGAATTCAACCTTGAAGGCTAACCGAATCTAAAAATGAACTCAGCTTCTCCCTTGGCACCACCTTTATAAACATATCCGCTGGATTGACATTTGTGTGTATCTTGTCCAGCTTGACCTGTCCATCCTCCAACACTGACCGAATGAAATGATATCTCAACTGTATGTGTTTTGTTTTAGAATGCAAAACATAATTCTTTGCAAGATGTATAGCACTCTGGCTGTCTGTAAACAAGTAATTTTAGCCTGTTGTTTTCCCAACTCCTCCATGAAAAGTTGCAGCTATATCATCTCCTTTGCCACCTTTGTTGCAGCAACATACTCTGCCTCTGTGGTGGATAAAGCAACCACCTTCTGTAAGCGAGAAATCCAACTCACTGCTGTCCCACCAACTGTAAATACATAACCTGTGGTACTCCACCTGGTATCTATATCCCCTTGCTAAATCTGAGTCAACATAGCCTTTTAAATCAGTATTAGAGCCCCCAAAACATAAACAATTATTAGATGTACCTCTCAAATACCTGAGAATCCATTTTACTGCATTCCAATGCTCAACTCCGGGATGACTCAAATACCTGCTAACAACTCCTACAGCATGTGCAATATCCGGTCTAGTGCATACCATGGCATACATTAAACTACCTACAGCTGAAGCATATGGTACCTTGGACATTTTTTCTTCCTCCTCATGTGTCTTTGGACACATATCCTTAGTCAATTTAACATGACTAGGCAAAGGTGTGCTGACAGCTTTTGCATTCTCCATATGAAATCTCTGCAACACCTTTTCAACATAATTAGCCTGAGATAAAAACAATTTCTGTTTTTCCTATCTCTACAAATTTTCATACCAAGGATTTGTTTTGCTGCCCCCAAATCCTTCATAGCAAAAGACTTTGCTAACTATTGTTTCAACTCTCTTATGTGGTCCATGTTAGACCCAGCTACAAGCATATCATCAACATATAAACACAAAATAATGTAGCTATCATTACCCAACCTCTTAAAATAAACACAATGGTTAGAATTACACCTGCTGTAGCCTTGCTCAGCCATAAAACTGTCAAATTTCAAATACCATTGCCGAGGTGCTTGCTTCAAGCCATATAAACTTTTATTCAATTTGCACACTAGTTTCTCCTTACCTTTGACCTCAAATCCTTGTGGTTGTTCCATATATATTTCCTCTTCCAAATCACCATGGAGAAAGGCTGTTTTAACATCAAGCTGTTCTAAATACAAATCTTCAGCAGCCACAATACTTAAAACAATACGAATAGAAGTCATTTTAACAACTGGAGAAAAAATCTCATCAAAATCAATACCTTTTTTCTATGAAAATCTTTTTACAATTAATCTGGCTTTAAATCTTTTTTTACCTCCATCCTCCTCTTTCAGCCTATAAATCCATTTGTTTGGTAAAGCCTTTTTACCTATAGACAACTTGCATAAATTCCAGGTCTGATTTTTCAGCAAGAAGTCCATTTCTTCTTTCATTCCATGCTCCCACTGAACCTTGGTATCCACCTGCATAGCTTCATCATAATATTCTGGTTCACCAACATCAGTTAACACAATAGTATACAAAGAGGGAGAGAATCTTTCTGGAGGTCTACTTAACCTTGAAGATCGTCTAACAGGAGTTTGTGGTATTTGTTGCTGCTGTTGTTGCCCAGCATGAGGAACCACTGAAACATCATTGTTGGGAATATCATCCAACACTACATAATCATTTTCTTTCTTCTCATGTTGCAGCAACAGATCTTTGTACAACACTTTCTCATTGAATATGACATCCCCGCTTCTCACAATTTTCTGATTTTCAAAATCCCAAAGCCTATAACCAAATTCATCAATGCCATATCCAACAAATACACATTTCTTTGATTTTGCATCAAGCTTGGTTCTATTTTCAGAATCTACATGTGCAAATGCTTCACAACCTAAGGTTTTGAGAAAAGAATAACTCACCTTCTTACCTTTCCATGCTTCCTCTGGAATACCACAACCCAAAGGATTAAAGGGACCTCTATTAATTAAATAAACAATGTTTACGCCCATATTTTAAAGGTAAGCCCAAAGATGCAATTCATAGTCCTGCGCACGCCCATTATTGTCCTATTCATGCGCCACCACTCCATTTTCCCCGTGGAGTCCTCGCTGGAACAGCTTTTCCTGCCTATGAATACCTTTTCATTAGAGGAACAATAATCTTCAAACTCTTTTTATCGCAATACTCACTACTACACGATCTCAGAGATTTTAACTTTTTTTCGCCTCATTCTCAACCAAGCTTCCATTTTAAAAGTTTCAAATACTTCGTGATTTCTACCTAAGGAAATAAATCCATACCTTTCTAGTTGCATCATCAATGAATGCAACATAATATAGAGAGCCACCGAGAGAAGATAACTGAGCTGGTCTCCATACATCCATATGCACAAGCTCCAATTTCTCATCTTTCTTTTGCTTCCCATCCTTGAGAAAACTTACTCTCTTTTGTTTTCCATACACACAACTTTCACAGAAATCCATATTAACACATTTTAGACCTGGTAAAACATTATTTGAATGAAGTATTTTCATACCTTTTGCACTCATATGCCTAAGTCTATTATGCCACAGTGCTGATTCAGAGTCCACATCAACTGTATGATCTTCTACCGCTTAATCAGAGTAACCGGGTCTCCAATGATGGATATTTTTCCTCAGAACAATTAAAGTAGAAGGAATAGTATGACCCGTGAAAAGATATAAGCAGCCTACTTTCACACCTTTTGCTACAACTAAGGAACCCTTTCTGACCTTCTAGTTTTTATCACTAAAAGTAACAACACAGCCTTCATCATCTAGTTGCCCTGCTAAAATTAAATTTCTGCTTAACTTTGGAACATGCCTTACCTCAAATAGTAGCCAATGATTCCCATTCTCGCAACTTAATCTTGATTCTTCCCTTTCCAAATAACTGGACAGGTTCATTATCTCCTAAATAAACCAGCCCAAAAATCCCTTGGAAATAATCAAGAAAAATAACTTCTATGGGGTAGTATGAAATGAAGCCCCGGAATCTAACATCCAAGAATCATCAAAGATTATCAAGAGAAAGAATCAAAGCATCCTCATCATCGATGATACTAACCACATTTGCCTCTTTACTCTTCCTTTCTCGCTCTCTTTTTATTTTTCTCAGACCAATCTTCTTCGATGACCTACCTTTACCACGCATCACAAGAATCCTCTTTGTCTCTAGATTGAGACCTTTGTCCTTGATTTTCCTTGACTTCCCATGATTTCCATAATTGTTTCCTCTCTCCTTTGTTCTGCCCCTGCTTTCTGCATTCAAAACACTACCTGATGTGGATGTTCCACCAGAGCTTTTCCTACGGATTTCCTCGCTCAAAATAACACCAACAACATCATCAAACTTTAATGTATTCGAACCAGAAACATAATTGCTAACAGCCATTACCAAGCTATTCTAGCTTACAGGCAAAGAACACAGAATCAAAAGAGCCCTAACTTCTTCATCAAAGTTTACTTTACGTATAATCGATCAGTGATCAGATAAACTCATTTAAAATGACTTAACCACTCCACCTTTCTACCATTCATATTAAATAAACGCTTCATAAGAAATACCTTATTCAAGTGGAAGGCTTTTCATATAACTTTTCCAGTGGTTTCCATCAACTCTTGGAGTTGTCTTTGTTGTTGTAATATTGAATGCCACCAATTGTGCCAAGGATAAACGAATACTACCAAGAGCCTTTCTATCCAAAATATCCCAATCCTCATCAAACATTGTTGTAGGTTTCTTGGTTTTCTCTTCCAATGGTTGCCATAAATCCTTCTGATAGAGATAGTCCTCCATCTGCATCTTCCATAGCTGATTGTTCTGCCCATTAAACTTCTCAACCTTTTTACCCTCGCTTTCCATCATTCTGCACTCAACCGGGTGAGACTTACTCAACCGTGACATCTTTCCTACAGACGATAATCGAAACACAACTCACTCTGATACCACTTGTTAGGGTTAGAGATGGCAGATCTAACAATTAAATGCAGATTTTATATAAAAACAGAGAAACTAAAACATACACAGAATAAATCATAACACAGAATTTAACGTGGTTCACCCAATCTGAGCTACATCCACCAAACCGCAGCCATCCAACACTTTTATTATCCAGTGTAAAACCTTATTACAATCTTGCGAATAATTGCATTTTTCATCATACTGAAATACCCATCCGAGCCCCCTTTTTACCAACCTTAGAAGCTTCCAGATTTTAGGGTTCTATAAAATCAGATTTTTCTTTTTCATTGATTTTTCCCTTTTTCGGTGATCACGCGAAAAAGTAGGAAGAAAATTTTTCTCGGGGGCTGCCGCCCCCAAACCCCCGCTTTTCAGGGGCTGCCACCCCCGCCTGGGGCCCAGCCCGGCCCCGAACCCCAGCAAGGATAGGGGGCCAGGGTGTACAGTATACCATGGGCTATACAGTATAGCATGATCAATCGCCACATACCAACAATATGAAGGGAATAGATCCTCAACTTTGTACTCATAGCATCTACATTAAGGAAGATTGTTCACTTATTAGGCAGCCTCAAACAAGGATAAACCCAGCACTTAGGAAAATAGTTAAAACAAAGCTCTAGAAATTGCTTGATGTTGGTTTTATCTACCCCATTTCATACAGTCAATGGGTGTCTCCATTGGTGATTATTCTTAAAAAAAGGTGGAAAATGGAGAGTTTGTGTAGACTACAGGGAGTTGAATACAACAACTAAAAATGATCACTTTCTACTACCATTTGTTGACCAAGTACTAGACTCATTGTCTGGGAAAAAGTATTTCTCCTTTTTTGACAGATATAGTGGCTATAATCAAATTAGAATTACCCTTGAAGATCAAGAAAAAACAACTTTTACCAGTCCATGAGGCACTTTTTCCTACTCTATCTTACCTTTTGGACTGTGTAATGCACCTGCAACATTTCAAAGGGCAGTCATCAGTATTTTTGCTGACGTTTCTCATGATTCTATGGAAATTTACATGGATGACTTCATTACTTATGGAGTTACTTATGAAGAAGCATTAGCCAATTTGGAAAAAAGTGTTGAAAAAATGTGAAGAGTAGAATTTGTCTTTAAATAGTGAGAAATGCTTTATGATGATGCAAGAGGGAATTATTTTAGGCCATCATATCTCTCAAGTAGGAATTCAAGTTGATCCTGCAAACATTGAAGTTATTCTAACTTTGCAAACACCTATGAAACAAAAAGATGTTAGAAGTTTCCTAAGACATGCTGGATATTATAGAAGATTCATCAAAGATTTCAGCAAAATAGCCAGTCCATTATATGCCTTATTGACAAAGGATTCTGAATTTACGTGGACTGAGGCCTGTGATAAATCTTTCCTGCATCTTAAGAATCTACTTATTCAGGCACCTGTTCTTCAAGGACTGAAGTGGAATATTCCTTTTCATATACACACAAATGCTTTTGATTATGCCATAGGGGCAATTTTAGGACAGAATGAGAATTTCATAGAACATGTCATATATTTCATTAGCAAAAATCTTCAAGGCCCTGAATTAAACTATATTGTCATAGAGAAAGAATTGCTAGTAGTTGTGTATGCCCTGAACAAGTTTAGGCATTATGTCACTAGTTACCAAATATTTGTTCATATAGATCATGCAGCAATAAGGTACCTCATGAATAAGCCTGCCATATCTGGCAGATTAGCAAGATGGCTACTATTGTTGCAGGAATTTGATATCATAGTTATTGATAAACCAGGCCAGGCTAATGTGGTGGCTGATTTCTTTTCAAGACTTCAAACAGCTACACCTCCTGAGGTAATTGATGATAGCTTTCCTGATAAAAATCTATTTTCTATTACTGCTCAAACTCCATGGTATGCAGATATTGCAAATTATTTAGCAGCAAGCAAGATCCCAGCTCACTTCTTACCAAAGGAAAGGAAATTATTGGTTGAGAAAAGTTTTAACTTTTCATGGATTGCAGAATGTTTATTTTACACAGGACCTGACCAAGTTATGAGAAGATGCGTGAGGGAAGATGAGACCTATGACATTTTGCATGCCTGTCATGATGAGCCATGTGGAGGACACTTTGCAACCAAGAGAACAGCTATGAAAGTGCTTAATACAGGATACTTTTGGCCCACACTATACAAAGATGTTGTAACTTACACCAAGAAATGTGACAGATGTCAACACATGGGGAGAACAACAAGGTTTGATGAAATGCCCTTGAATTCTCAAGTGGTATTCAGTCCCTTAGACAAATGGGGCATAGATTTTGTGGGGCCTATTGATCCTCCATCCAATGGGAAATCATACATTTTGGTGTGTACTGATTTTGTAACCAAGTGGGTAGAAGTACAAGCAATGACACATGCCCATGACAATAAAGTTGTTGAGTTCCTATATGAGCAGATTTTTACAAGGTTTGAAGTCCCAAGGGAACTTGTTACTGATCAAGGCACTCAGTTTACATCCAACTTAATCACTGCATTGATGAATGATTACCAGATCAGGCACAGAAAGTCTAGCCCCTATCACCCTCAACCCAATGGTCAGGCAGAGGTTACCAAAAGAGAAATTGAGGCAATCCTTACTAAGATAATCCAATTACATAAGAAAGATTGGAGCAGTCGCCTTCCTAAAGTAG
This sequence comes from Sequoia sempervirens, assembly GCA_007258455.2. Lineage (NCBI taxonomy): Eukaryota > Viridiplantae > Streptophyta > Pinopsida > Cupressales > Cupressaceae > Sequoia > Sequoia sempervirens. The sequence continues at coordinate 77,915 of VDFB02324904.1, forward strand.
TCTGGGCCTATAGGACAGCATGGAAAATAACTACAAGGTTTACTCCTTTTGAGTTACTCTATGGTAAGACTACCATGTTACTAATAGAGTTTGAACATAAAACCTTGAGGACTGCTCTCTAGCTTAACATTGATATCTCTGAGGCTCAAAAGGAACGCCTCCTGCAGCTGAATGCATTGGATGAAATGAGGAAAATTGCCTTGCAGCATACTAAAACTGTCCAAAAACAAAGAAAAAAATGGCATGACAATCACATTTGAACCAAGCAATTCTCTGCCGATGATTGGACGCTGCTCTATGACTCTAGTTATAAGGAAAATCAAGGTAAGCTAACCACATGCTTAGACCTTATGAAATAGAAAATGTGTTTGCTAATGGCTCAGAGCAATTGTCTACAATAGATCCAGTTCGATTCAAGCTACTGGTTAATGGACACCATCTTTGGTTGTATCATAAACCAGCATCCAAAGAGGAATTTATGTAGCAGTTTGTTTCAAATGCGGCCACTGATCTTCCTGTAGCGAAAGGCTTTAGTATTTCTCTTGCAGCATCTCTTTAATTCCACGTTGCATGCCCATAATAAAGGTTTCTTTTTTAAGGGAGCCACTTTCTCCGCTTTTCATCCATCATCACCATTCATTTCCTTTTCTTCCACATCATCCATCCTATCGTACCACCTCATTCATAGTTTCTATTCTAGTCATCATTTCATGATGCACTATGATTTTCCCAGCATGTATGAGCATTAATTGAAAGGTACGCGATATCTTTTCTTAATCACATTATTTATTTGTTTCATTTTTCAACAACTATTATGTACATATCACTCTTTATCGCCCATGCTTCACCTATCCTTTTGCCCATGTGTGGACACATGTCAATTTTTAAGTAGGGGGCAAGATAATCCATTTCAAACCTTTTCTTATGTCACTATCACAACTAATAAGATATTTTTATTTTTTCTTATACTTTCCAAATATGGCTATGTGTTTTATCTAAACAAAATTAACTGCTTGATATGAGTAGTTCCTAAAATCATTACATGCAATTATCTTTTGAGTCATTCTTTGAAAAGAAGAGAAAGTGACAGCAGGACAAAAAGAAGCAAAAAGAAGTAGAGTAGAAGAATTTTCTTTTGAATTTTTAGAAAGGTTTGAGTTTTTGGAATCCCAGTAGTAGTAATTTGAAAATATGGGTGGTCAATTGGTAAGACATGAGCCTGTAACTCATGAGATCTTAACACAAAATCCTCAAACAATGCAAACATTCAATAATTGTGGCTAGCTAAACTATTTTTTGAGGTTAGATTCTTTCAATGAGGAAGCTGCTGGTGAATTTTTAAGAACTCTTTCAAAAGGGGAAGCTTCAGTTTGGGGTCTGACAGTGGCTGTAACAAAAGAACGAATTGTTGAAGTAACCAGGCTTCTTGCAGTAGGGGAAAATTTCTCTTTAGATGTTGTTTCTGCTAGGGCAGAGTTTATAGTACCAACAGATGGACCCTTGGAGGTCTCTAAACAAGGATGCAAATGAGTGTCGCTGCCCTTTCCATATTTAGAATATGCTGCATTTATAATCAGGTATTTAACCTATGAGGGACGCTTCTCCTATTTACATTCTTACCATTCTAAGTTATTGAGCCATATGAGGCATGGGTTAGTTGTTAATGTCCCAATTTTTTTATCAAATCTGTTAAAACAAAGTGCCCATGAAACTTAGAGGGGAAGGGACAATGCAATTTCCCATCATGCCCTCATTAAACTATTGATTGAGCATTCCTTGAGGGATGTCTCTCCCTTTTCTTGGCAAGAATTTTTTTCCCAAAATGGTCTGCAACTTCCAAGGCCTCCTAGAGTAATCCCTGCAGCACCTACCCCTACAACATCTATTCCTACGGCCTCCACACCAGAGCCCTCTACCACAGTACAAACCATGTGTGCTAGTAGAAGAGAAAAATGAAAAATGAAGGTAGGAGAGTCATCTAGGGCAGAACAAACCCTAGAGTCTGACCGTCATATTCAAAGACACCAGTGTCCCTCTCTTGCAGCACCTTCTCTTGTAGCAGTTCCTCTTGCAGCAACACCTGTTGCCACTATAGTTTCTCTTTCATCCTCTTATGTTGAGTCTGAACCCTCTAGGCAAGTCTGGAAGAGGAAAGCCACGAGAGTGCCTCCTGCAGCTGTTGCATTTCCAAAATATTTTCAGCAAGGAAACAACATAAAGTCACCTCAACATCTGCTCAACCTGAAGTTATAATAATTTTAGAGGAATCTGAAGAATATAGCCATGATGATTCTCAGAATGTACCTGAGAATGTTTCACATAGCTCACCTATTGTTCCTGAGGAAATGCACAATGAACCAATGGAAATTGATGAAGCACAATATGATAGTAATGAAAGGGGAATGCCAAGTCTTGATGATTTGGCTGAAGTAGCTAAGCAAATTTTTGAAGAAGTACAATCTGCTCCTACACAGCAACATGAATTCATCCTGCAGCAAGAAAAAGAATTGACTGAACAATTGGAAGAGTCCAATGAAGCTTCATTACCCTCTGCAACCTGTCAAGCCATGGTTGTTTATAAGAAGACATTTTTGATTGAATTTTTGGAATACCTTAGGACCACATGGACACTGGTCACATTTCAAACCCTGAGTTTTTGCCACTTAGCCAAGACTGAAATTCAACAAAGTCTTTGGGAAGAAGAGAAGAAGAAACTGAAAAGAGAAATTGAAAGGCAGAAACAAGAAATCTAGGAAATGAAAAAGAAAATGGATGAGATGATGAAACTAACTGGTAAGATTGTGGAGTGTAGACCATCGCCTAGGGTTCATGCTATGTGCTTAAAGGAACAATTTCTTTGGTTTCAATTAATATGAATTTCAAGGAATTTAGATCTTATTATTCATACATCCAAAGAATTATATGATGTATACCAGGTGGCTCCTAATTGGCTAAAGAATTCTTTATGTGAATTTTACTTGCATGGATTGATAATTCCCTCTAAAACAGAGTGGAATCCACTTCTTTACATTGGTGATATCCATTTGAGGTCACTTATATCGTGGGCAGCCAATGAAACCAATTATAGCAGACAACTGGAAGCCTATGAAGAAATTGAAAGGGATGAGCCCATACCTCTGCAATCAGAAAGAACAAATTCTTACACAATGCTAAAAATTTGGCTCACTATTGTATATGGGTTCAATGACCAAGCACAAAGAGTAAAAATATTTGATGTCAGAAAGCAAGTGTATGAAGAATTCAAAAGCCAATCGTATCTATTCTAGAAACTTTCCTCTTCCAGAATTGAAAAGAGATGGGAGAAATTGACTGTTGGGCTAGGGAAATCTAAGCCACATAGTCCCCTAAATTTTGAAGCAACCCTTGGCAGGACAGAGAAGTACATACAGCTTGGTCTTTAGAAGAGGTTCGAATTATGGTTGCCAATAACATTTCGACCTCTAGTTTTAATGTGGCCGCTTTATCCCTATCGAGCTACAAATGTTAATAAGGATACAAAGAAACTCAGATATGAAAGATGGCAAGATTTTAGAGGTTTCTATTATAAATTTGGGACTGTGCCAAAAAGCCATACCGCTCTTACAAATTTTAGGGAAACAACTAGGAAGCTTAATGTTGGTGAACCATCATCAGGTTAAGTAGGGGGCAAATGATGAGCTCAGGATATCCTCATAATTTGAGTATCATGATGTACTTTTAATATCTCTACTTTTACTACTAATGGATGTTTTAACTATGTGATTAAAAAAAATTATCTAAAATTGGGTAGTATTCTGTAGCAATACATTCCTATATTCCTACAGCCTAACATCTCGATGTGTCTTATTGATTACCCTGTTTGACCTTCCAAATGACTGGTATAACGCATATGGTTTTTGAATATTGAAATAGATTTAATATGTGATTAATGAATGTATCGTGTTGTTTGAAGGAAGCATGAACGAGTCAAGCGCAATGGATCTCGGCCCTACAGTAAATTCCATTTCCTGCACGACGTCGAGGAAGTTTTTCTGGAAAAGACTCTCTGACCGAGTCATTGGGAAGAAACTTTGATCATTAATCCAGGAAGAGTGGAATGCTAAATTCTCTCTAGATCGGGTTGAACAAATATGCTTTCATTTATGAGAAGTCTATTCCTCGATTTTAGGATTCATTTATGTCCACGACTTTCTCTATTAGTTAGTTAGTTAGTTGCTTTTCTGGTTTAAATAAGTGTTCCTCCTGTGCGAGTGAGCAAGCATAGCATGTAAAAGTTAGTATGATAATGAGAAGAAGAATATGTAAGAGTTAGTACTATGATAAGAGATCGAGTTTTGTGTTATTTTAATATGAACAAAACAATGTACATCATTCTGAGTTTATGAATAAAAGCTGATGAAGTTTTGAGTTCAATTCTTGCATAGCTAGTTGATGCTTGCTAAGGGGGCCCACCTAGTAAGTATCTATAGTTAGTTAGTTGTTTATCTTCTATTGATCATAAGTTAGATTTCATTCTAGAAAGTTTCAGTGAAAACTCAGTCTTATATTGTTCCTGCAGCATCGGAAATCCATCCCTGTGTTTGTTCCTGCAGCATAAGGCCAGTTCATAGTTTATTTCCTAAGTAACAATTGTCGTGATGTTTGCTTTGATTAAATTATGCTTAAGTTCAGAAAGATTTACGTTACATTCCTATAGCATAAGTAGAATTCCTTTCACGTAGTTATTTCTAGTAAATCATGACTGAAACTAGTTCTTAGTGCACATACAGTGCTGCTCCATTTCAAGTATACATTCTCTGGTTTGACAAAGTAAATGAATGACCATAAGAAGATGTTAGTCACCTACTGGAATGTCCAATTCCTAGGTTAGGATTTTCTGAGACTTTTATATCCTTTTATAGGTGCGACCAAAGGGGTTAAAATGAACTTTAGAAAAATTGACTAAATTTCGTTTGAGGGTAACAAGTGAACAAAACAACTTTCATATCTCATTTTGGTGCTTTAAAACGAACCAAAATTATTGCTTTGTGGACTTAAAACGAACATGTGAAACTTTTTTTTTTGTGATTTATTGCTTAAACTAACATCATCGAAAAGGATGTATGCACTTCTCTTGGGCTTTATAACAATCTTGAGAATCAAAACGCCTAATTTGTGATCTTAGGTTGAGATAAATTAATCACCTCCACACTTCATTTTGGGTTTAAAAATTGAACAAAACACTTTGCAAGTGTGAGTAAACCTATTGCATGTGTTCTTCCTTTGTTTCTAAACGAAGGTTGATCAAACTAGTATGAATATGTTTACTCACTTTTTTATATCTTAGAGGGCCTGCCTTAGGGAAAAAGTACTCACCCAAGGGAACGACTCAACTGGTAACACTCTAAAGCCAAGAGTATTTTCAGCTAGAATATAAATGTGGGTACTAGAGTAAATGCCAGTATCATGTGGTTGACTCTGACAAGAAGGGCAACAATGGTCTCTCGCCATGCTAGGTCAACTCCTACAGACGTAAAGTCTGAATTAAAACCCTTGTTTAGAAATTTCCAAAATCCTTGATCTATTTGTTGTTACAAGAACGGTCGTTCTGAAGCTACCCCACACTTTTACGATCTTTAGTAGAAATGGAAAGCATGCCATGGGAGTTTCATGGGTGTTGATGCTTGGCTGCCCCATATAAGTGAGTGCCATGGAGGGGAGCCAGTCGGGTCAAGCATCTAACCATTCGCTAAAGATAAGCATAGCTGGACTTGTCCAAGTGGGGACTCAACAAATATTGTCTTTCATATCCATAGGATTTTGTGTGTTTTTGGTTACAAAATGCTTTTCTTGTTCGAAAACATTTGAAAACAAACATTTAACATCATCATTAAAATTTCAAACCCTTTAGTAGGCAAATACAATTGACCTAATTTGTCTGCTATTGCTTACCCTTGGGATTTCATCCTTAGAGGTTTCTAACCACTTGAATTATATCTTAATTTTCTCACTAAAGTTAAAAATAGGTAACCCTTGCCTTAATTTCATCAAAGTTTTGCATAATATACCTTGTGAAATGAGAAGAAGTTGAGACATTGGACATCTAGTTTGAGAACCTAATCAAGAAGTGTTTGTGGTAAAACAAATTCATTAAGAAAAGACTAAAAACAATTGGACCCCACACATGTGTCTCTAATGATTTCACACAAGATCAAAATCAAGAAACCAAAGGTAAAAGCCCTTGGTCTGAAAGCCCATCAAAAGTGTCTCTTAATGCTATACAAATTCAGATGAAGAATGCTATTTAACTTTTACAGAAAGTCTTCAAGAAACAATTCTGGTTTGTACTTGTTCTATTACTGTCAAAACCCAAATCTTTTTAGAGAGTTTGAACATCTTGTTTAGAGAAAAGCTTGTTCGTCAAAACCAAGGTCTAGTAAATAGGTGTCTTTTTAGGTACATCCTAGGATCAAAATCAAACTTTCATCCATCCTTGAATATCAAAAACAAAAACATCTCATCAACAAACTCTTCAAAAATATTAGAAAAATCCTTCATGTTAAACTTTGGGAAAAGCATTTAAAATCAATCCAAAATCACCTTGTTTGATTGAATGTGTGTAGATGCATCCTTCTCCACATATTTGATCAAATTATCAAAACTTGTGAACAAATTCATTCCTTGATAAAATCCATCTTGGGATTTAGGAGTTCATTATCAATATCATCTTGTTTGCATAGGAGTGTGTATATGAATCCTTCTTCTCACACCTACACAAATGATCATCTTATGAACGATTTAACTCTAGGAAAACATACAACCTCTTAGAGTTTATAAGTCCACCAAAATTTGAATCTGAAACAAATCAATCCTAAATCAAGTCCTAAAGTTTAACATACCCCTTCAAGATTCTCTCAAGAGTTTCAATCATCCATCAAACATCCATCTTACATCCATATCATTATCACCCTTTGATCCTTAAAATCATCCTAAAAACTTTCCCTTTTGTACCTAAAGATAATATCAATCCAAAGAATTAGAGAATTCACCTTCCGCATTCTTGAAAATTGATCCTTATTTTATGGTGAAAACTAGATCGCAACACAAGAGGAACATGGAAGCCAACAAACAAACATCTACTTCGAGTGACTTAAGTCAAACCGCTCCCGAAATGAATCCCATTGGATTTGGCAATCTCATGGTTAACCTCCCTCCATTTTCGCAAGACCATGAAGAGGAAGGTGTCCAAATGGAGGATCTCACCAATAATCCCTTCAAAATGTCACATGAGGAAATCACTGAAATAATCCAAAATCTGGAGAATCATAAGATTATCAACATCATGATGAGAATCAACCCCTCACTATACATGTGCGAATTAGCAAAGCAAGGGGCTAAAATCCCCTCAAATTTCGATGTGAGCACTATTGTGGAACCATATTTTGGAGTCATGCCTCCAATCTCATCTACCATCCTCATTTCATCTATCTCCTCATTTCAAGGCATCACTCAAAACATCCTACAAATCACATCATCCATCACTCCAGCGTAGCCCATTGTTAACAAAGGAAGTGCATTTCTCAATGTATTGCAAACACATCCTCTTGTAAATAATTAGGACTTGGATGCAAACACCATCTTGGGAAAAATTGTACCATTGCATACATATGACCCTCTCACCTTTCATAATCCACACGACCCATCATCATCATCATTCCGCACAACACCCCAAACCTCTCTCTTCATAACCTCGCAAGGAGAAGGTGGCATGTTCGGACCAGGACACATTTTTGACACTACACCATTTCCTCAAGAGATCACATCTCTCACATTTGCATCACCTCCACCATTGTCATCATCATCCACACCACTTTTTGGCCTAGGGATTCCCCCTTTACCAAATATCATTCAACCCAACATTCCAAATGTCAATCAAAGCATCACACCAAACTTGTCATTGACATTGCAACAATAGATGACAACTACACAAGCAATCATGACATCATCAACCACCCCCCTAACATCTCAAAGAATTGTCTCTCAAAGACCAATCACATCGATCGCACCATCTACCAATCAAATCTCAATCACCAACACGACTACGCCTCTCACCACCAAAATGAGCACCATTCTAAATCCACCTCCACCTCCACCACCACCAAGCTCCAATATATCAAGCCAATATAGTATGGCATTTTAAGCTGCTTATCAAAAGACATTTCTACAAGTACAAAAACAACAAGCCATGCAATTAGCTACTCAACAAGTCGCGCAACTAGTTGCTCAACAAGTCGCTCAAGCGGCACAGGATGCTCAAGCTACCCAAATTGCACAACAAGCGCAACACATTGTACAAGCCCAAGCCTTATTGCAACAACAACAACAACAACAACAACAACAATCCACTCAAGCTGCACAGGCATAAGCACAAGCTCAAGCACAAGCTCAAGCACAAGCTCAGGCCCAAGCTCAAGCACATGCTCAAGCCAAAGCCCAATATAAAGCACAACAAGCACAAGCACAAGCATAGTATCTTGCACAAAAACACACAGTGAAACAACAAGCATATTAGCAAGTGCTAAAGAAATATCAAGAACAACATGAAGCAACTCAATTAGCAGCTCAACAACAAGCGCAACAACAAGCTCAACAATAGGCACTAATAGCACAACTGAAACAGGAACAACAAAAAGCATTGTTGAAAGCATACTTGGCTCAACAGAATATGCAAACATCATCCAATCCACCCATCCCACCAATGAATGAACCACCTTAGAATACTTTCATCCCACCCCCTGATACACAAAACAATGTGATAGCACAAATTAGGTTGCTCTCGCAACAAGTGCTTGACCTTCAATTAGGGTGAACCATGAAAAACCTAGCAACTTGTGCCCTTATCCATTCGATAGAAGCCTTGTAATGAAACCATTCTTGAAAGGATTCGAGATCCCAAAATTTGATAAGTATTGTGGAACGGGAAACCCTCAAGATCATATCAAGGAATTCTAGGTTCATTGCATGGAAGTCACGTATGACAATACCTATATGATGTGACTATTTCCTAGGAGTTTGGCTAGCCATGCCATGGAATGGTTCTCTTTCCTACCTACAGGCATAAAGACATTTCAAGAAATCATAGACGCATTCATCAAAAACTACCCATGCAATATCGCTATGGATGTTAGTCTTGAAGAACTATCGACTCTAAAACAAGGTAAGAATGAATCATTCACTTCATTCCTACAATGATGGTGATCCAAGGCCAATCAAAGAAAATGGGTCATGCCCGAGGAACAAGTGTGCACTTTCATATCCAACCTTGACAGCCTCTTGGCATTCCATCTCAAGGTCCAAGGGATAACCATGTATGACCAGTTGATTTCCAAGGTGCTTAGCATCGAATGAGCCCTTATGACACAACCTAGAGGATCAACTTCATATCCCGAAGAATAGAATAATCGCCCACCCACCAATTACAATGACAAACCTCACACATGGGCCAGAAAAAAAAATTACGAACAATGGTGTCATCGATGCCAAAGTTGTTATCAATGCCCCTAAAAAAAACACACATGCACCACAACAAAACCAAAACCATCATCAAAACAACCATCACGCGAACACAACAACACATCAAACAAACAATCAAGCGATCAATAACGTCAATGATCAAAGGGGACCCCCCCAAAGAACCAAGAATTTTGTCAAGCAAAAGTACACCACTCTTGGGGAACCACTTGAAGCCATCATGAAGAAATTGATAAATGAAAACCTCATCAAGATTCCCACCTATGAGAACTACCAGGAACCAGATGTTAAACCTCCTTGGTATAACAAAAATCATCTCTACGAATTCCACAAAATCAAAGCACACACCACTAATAATTGCATGAGGTTAAAAACCATAGTCCAAGGCCTCATCAACCAAAGAATCATAAATGTGGAATAGCCAATAGGAAACTAGAACCTCAAAATATACACGAATCCAATGCCTAACCATAATAATAAAGGGAACAATAACACTGATAAGGGGAAAGGAACCTTCAAAAATGTGAATCATGTGTATGAAACTGTCGTCACCTCCCTAGATGAATACTGCACAGTAATCACTATCAAAGGAGCTCAAGCAGATTGTGGAGTCACCACAAGAGGAGAAAAAGTTACTATCGTAGGATCATCCTAACCAAACAAAAATTTCATGTCCAATTCAAGATCCGTTCCCAATGGTTACAATGTCCTTCATCAGTTAAAAAGAACGCCAACACAAATCTCCATCATGGAGTTATTAAAAATCTCATCTACCCACAAGAAAATCCTAGAGGAAGCATTGGCTTCATCCACCATCCCCATAGATCTTGATTCAAAACAATTCCAAGCTATGGTCGGCAACATCATCACCTCGAATCTACTTACATTCTCCAACCAATATTTTCCCGCTCAACCATCTCATAACCGTGCACTCCATTTAGAGGTCCTAGTGCAGAAAAGTAAAGTCAAGGGAGTCTTGGTGGATGGAGGTGCAGGCTTGAATATTTGTTCCCTCAAGCTCATTAATCAGTTAAAAATCTCAGAGGATTCCATCAAAAAAGGAAAGGGTATTACAATCAGAGCATATGATGATCAGGAAAGAGTGTCCCAAGGTACAATCAAAATCCCTATTCAAGTAGGGCCAACTATCATGGAAACCACCTGTTAGGTCCTTGACCTTGACTTATAACATTCTCCTAGGACATCCATGGATCCATGCAATGCAAGTGGTAGCATCTACTTTCCATCAATGTGTCAAATTCACATATGAAGGACAAGAGGTCACCATCCATGGAGATCCTGAACCATTCTCCTACTACAAGAACCTTGAGGAAAAATACTACAAAATCCCTCAAGTACCTAAAAATGATGAAGGCCCATCAACATCGTATATTGATCTAGCCACTCTCGCTTCCACTTCTGCGATAGAGACACCCACCACTCTTGCCATTCCCACCATCTCTAATATCAAGGTCATCATCCAAGATAATGGTTGTGGAAGCTACTCGATTCCCAAAAATGATTTTATGGTAGGAGAGTTACCACAATCTCTCAGATCATGAGGACGTCCACAATCACATGAAGCCTCCACATCTCAAACATCCCCTAAAGAATATCCCAGCTTCATAAGTTGGGGAGATCTTGGATGAGAAGTCATAGAGGAGGACCCATCTCATCTTAGGACTATACCAAGATGACAGACCAGTAGCCAATCTACCAATGGATGACAGATGCAAAGGTTTTCAAATGATGCTTGCAATGGGTTATGATAGAAACCAGAGACTTGGGAAAAATGACAATGGGCTTATAATACCTATCATTCTGGAGATGTGAATGAGAAATCTTGGCCTTGGATGTACCCCTCTGAGTATAACCATACATGGCCAAAGTCCTCAAGTTAGAAAGGTGAATAATCCTCCTTAGCTTTCCACAAGAAAACTTCACTTACCCATATCTACAGGTCATGTCTTAGACAACTTCACATTTGATATAACTGACGTCTATAGTAGTAGTGATGATGAGGATCCCATTACCAACCTACCTAGGCTCTCTGAGTATACCACCCTTCTCATGATTAGTGCCTTATCCTTTGATTCAGACCATCAAAATCATGAATTCTGCCTAGTTTACCCCCAACTCATCGATTATGACCAACGAGGACCACCAATTCTTGATACATTCAAAAACAATGAGGCGCTCTCAGAATTCATGGGACTACAGGATAAAATTTCATGTGGGGATCACAAAGCAGAATTCATCATTAAGCTAGATACACAGGCCTATTATGGGGAAATAATTGAATCCCTTAGTCCTAAAAGTGAGCAATTAAGAATAATATCTAAGTCCTTGAGTGAAAACCACACTATGGCACTCTTTGACACGAAAAAAGTAAAAAGAAAGGATGCATCCAACAGTGAAAACCTCTCTGAGGCACCTGATGGGGGATTCAATCTTTCTTTTAGAGCTCTTCATCAGGAAAAATCAGCAGTCCTAGCAGAAAAATGCAATCTAGTTAATCTAGGAATAGAGGAGACCCCGCACATCACATTCTAGGAGGAATCGTTACTATTAGAAGAACAAGAACTCCTAGCATCCTTCTTGAGAGAGAGGTTAAATTTGCATGGAGCTATGCTGACATGTCAGGGCTCGATCCAAAAACTTTATTTCATCACCTAGCAGTATACTCTAAAGCAAAGCCCGTCAGAAAAAAAAGCTAAGGAAAATGCACCCTCATATCGCCTTGCTAGTGAAAATGGAACTAAAGAAGTTATTGGATGCAGGATTCATTTGACCAATAGATTATCCAAAATGGGTGTCAAACCTAGTTCCCGTCTCAACACCCGATGGGGGCATCAGAATCTGGATAGATTTCAGGGACTTAAACAAGGCATGTCCAAAAGATGATTTCCCATTGCCCAACATTGAAATGATCATAGACATGATGGCGGGACATGAAACGCTTTCCTTGATGGATGGTTTCTTGGGATACAACCAGATAATGATTGCTAAAGAGGACCAACACAAAACATCCTTCACTTTTCCATGGGGGACTTATTGCTAGAATATGATGCCATTCGGCTTGAGGAATGTAGGAGAAACATACCAAAGAGCCATGACCTTGATCTTCCACAACATGATCCATAAAACTTTCAAAGATTATGTCGATGACATACTAGCCAAATCCAAAAAGAGGAAGGATCACATAGCAACTTTGAGTACTATTTTTGACAAGCTGGAGGAATACAAGGTCTGATTAAATCCAAAGAAGTGCATCTTTGGTGTACAATTAGGAAAGTTGCTAGGATACATAATTTCAATGAGAGGTATTGAGGTAGATCTAGAAAAAGTAAAAGCAATCCTTGAGATGGAGGCACCCAAAACATTGAAACAATTGAGAGGTATCCAAGGTAGGCTTCAGTCCATCTAAAGGTTCATAGCACAGCTGGCAGATAAATAGAATCCATATTCTCACCTATGTCACAAGGGAGTAGCGTACAAGTGGGATAACAAGTGTGAAGAAGCCTTCAAGAAGATCAAAGAATATCTACTCACACCACCAGTCCTAATGCCACCAATCCCAAGAAAACCATTAATTCTCTATGTGTTAGCAACAACATCAACCCTTGGAGCTCTTCTAGCTTAGCACAACGAAAATGAGACGGAAAGGGCCATCTATTATATTAGTAGAACAATGGTTGGGCATGAGTTAAATTACTCATTCATCAAGAAAGCATGCTGGCACACAAATTCAAACTCATCACCAAAATTGATCCCTTCAAATACTTACTTCCAAAAGCAATGCTCACTGGAAGGATGGCTAAATGGGTCATGATACTATCAGAGTATGACATTGAATATGTAGAGTGGAAAGCAATTAAAGGCCAAGTCATCTCAGATTAGCTTACAGAAGCACCAATCTATTCAGAGAATCCTCTCATCTCAGAGTTTCCAGATGAATCCATCTTCAATCTCAACATAACTGACCACTGGAAACTTTACTTTGATGGCTCATACACGCAACATGGATCAAGAGTCGGTGTCTTCTTTATCACCCCACAAGGGGGATGCATACCAAGGTCCTATAAATTGGCATTCCCCTACACCAATAACATTGCAGAATACGAGGCTTTAACCATAGGTCTCAAAATAGTAGTGTAGTGGCACATCATGGCCCTAAGAGTATACAGAGACTCGCAGCTGATAATAAACCAAGTGAATGGTGAATACCAGACTAAGGATGATAAGCTCATTCCATACAAAAAAATGGTGGAGACTCTCAAGGAATCCTTTATCGAGATCATATTTCAGTAGATACCCAGAGCCAACAACAAAGCAACAGACGCCATGGAAACAATTGGATCCCTACTAGACATCCCTCATAATGTCCCAAAATATGAATTCTTGGTAGAGAAGCCTCTCGTGCTTGCATTCGAAGTACCAGAATCTGAATTTGTGTGTGAAATCATTGGTTCTGGTGATCCCTAGTACCATGACATTTATACCTACCTACGAATAGGTGTCATACCTGCTAACTTACCCTCAACCTTAAAATGAACCTTTGTCAAAAAGGTATCCTGATTCATCATCCTAGGAGATACCATTATCGTAGGAGCATAGAAGGAACCTTATTATGTTGTTTAAACATTAAGGAGGCATTGACCACTTTAACTAAAGTACATAACAGTATATGTGGTTCACACTCGAGTGGAATGACCCTAGCCAAGAAATTGCTGAGGATGGGGTATTATTGGCCTACAATGGAAAGTGAGGCACATGATTATGCCAGAAGGTGTCTACAATGTCAGTAGCATGGGGACCTCATCCGTGCTCCAGCTCAAGAACTTTATCCCATCATCACACCATGGCCCTTTTCGCAGTGGGGACTCGATCTCATTGGAAAAATCACACCCACTTCATCTAATGGCCATAAGTTGATCATAACCGCCACTGAGTACTTTACCAAGTGGGTGGAAGCCATACCCATGACATATATTAGCATGTCTATAGCTCAATCCCGCCCTCTGGGCCTACCAAACCAGCATCTGCACACCCACCAATGCCACCCCATTCTCCCTAGTCTATAGATCAGAAGTAGTACTCATCATTGAGATCGAACTCCTATCACTAAGAATATCACCATAAAACCTCATCACGGATGAAGAATACTGAGTATCAAGACTGAATGAGCTAGAGCTATTGGATGAGCAGTGTATAGACACTTTAAATCATTTGCAAGTCTATCAAAATAGACTCAAAGGGAGCTATAACAAGAAAATTAGAAGCAGAACATTCCAAGTCACAGAACTGGTACTAAAGGAGAATCAGAAGAACGTCCCAAATCTAAACAGTAAAGAAAAATTTGAACCCAACTGGTTGGGACCATTTGTTATCATAGCAAGCTATAAGTCAAGGGCATATCAGTTATCAACACCCGAAGGGGAACCTCTGCAAGAGCCCATGAACAGATCTCATCTTTAAAAAATTTATGCCTAATCTTTCAAAGTATAGAACAAAAAAGAAATCCAAAAAAAATAAAATCCAAAAATGTCCTGAAGAAATGGTTACCTTGGCAAAAACCTGGCAAACAGGTGTCCTCATGACAACAAAAAAACAAAAAAACAAAAAAATAAAAAAGGATTAAAAAAAGAAAGAGAAAAATTTCCTCTAGTGAAAACCATTTCGATGGCACTTTGGACAAGTACCTTGGTGAAAACCTAGCAAACAAGCGGTATGTGCATGATCATGATGGGCCAAAAAGTGGTAATATGATGGGTATGTGGTTGACGACTTTTTTTTACTCAAAATTGATGAAACGAAAAGGGTTTTTAAAGGAGATTCTCAACTTTCCACCAATATAAATTATACTTTAGTTTGAATTTAATAAGTAATTATTATTTATTTTATTCAAATCAATACTAAAGTCCCGATTGATAGACTGATTGAAAAACATCTATAGCTTTCAAATAGTATTACATTTTTTTAATCCAAAACATGCGTCACATTCTATGCTTCGCATACTACAGGATTAAAAAAAAAAAAAAAAAAATTAATAAAGTTTTGACCAAGTTAAGGTGGTCAGACATACGATTTTTTTTATATTTTTTAAAATTTGTAATAAAAAATTCTTAATTAATTATTTAGTTGGAAAAAAATTATAAAAAAATATGCATAGGTACGTGCAGGATCATGATGGGCCAAAAAGTGGCAATATTATGGGTATTTGTAGAGTATGTGGCTAATGACTTTTTTACCCAAAATTGATGGAACGAAAAGGGTTTTTAGAGGAGATTCTCAACTTTCCACCAATATAAATTATGCTTTAATTTGAATTTAATAAATAATTATTATTCATTTTCTATTAGAATTACGACTAAAGTCTGATTAATAAGCTGATTGAAAAACATCTATAACTTTCAAATGATATCACATTTTTTGAATCCAACCATGCGTCACATTCTATGCTTCACATACTATAGGATTAAAAAAAGAAAAATAAAATTTCATGAAGTGTTGACCAAGTTAAGGTGGTCAGACATATGAGTTTTTTATATTTTTAAAAGTTGTAATAAAAAATTCATAATTAATTATTTACTTGGAAAAAAATTACAAAAAAATATGCATCACATCGGGAATGAGTTCTCTACTAATATATAAAATATTATAAAAAAATATTATCATTTTATTATGGTTAGGGTGGTCAGACAGACACCTACTTCTTATTTTTTCCCTAAAATTTAAGTACTACTACATTGAAATTTCAAATTTTCATCAAATAGATTTTATTTATTTTTAAATAAACCTAGTAGTCTAGAAACTACATTCAATTTTCTACAAATTCTATTCTTACATATATTTGAAATAATATAGATAACTTATTCAAATTTTTACGTCAAGTTGTCTAACACTGATTTTTCTAAATTTTTTGCCACTTAAGGGCCTATTTTTTCCATGATGATCATGCACATACCCGCATCACATCGGGATGCGAGTCTTCTACTTATATCTAAAATCTTATAAAAAAATATTATCATTTTATTATAGTTTGGGTGGTCAGATAGACACCTATTTCTTATTGTTTCCCTGAAATTTAAGCACTATTGCATTGAAATTTCAAATTTTCACCAAATAGATTTTATTTTTTAAAAAAAACCTAGTAGTTTAGAAACTACATTCAATTTTCTACAGATTCTATCCTTACATATTTTTAAAATAATATAGATAATTTATTCAAATTTTTACGTCAAGTTTCCTAACTCTAATTTTTCTAAAATTTTTTGCCACCTAAGGGCCTATTTTTTCCATGATGATCCTACACATACCTAGACGCCTTGTGTAAATAAGCACTTCCCATCCACTAGGATCTTTACAACTTGTCCTACATCATCCATCCATTGTGTTTCCATCATCCATCGCATTCAGATCTCCATCTAGATCACTCATCCACCTGCATCTGCATCATAGCTTGGTCCTGTGTTCGTATCATGATCCCTCATAGTACTACTCGTCCCATCCTCAAGGTTAGTTTGTCCTTCATTTATCAAAGTAGTCTATTGCATCATGTTGGGGGCATGTTATCATCAGATCAGTTTCGTATATATTCTTGAAGTCTTAAAATCAGAAGAATCCAAAAACATCATAAATCCAAAAAATCTAAAAACATCGAAAAACCACAAAATCCAAAAAAAATCAAAACATATCAAAATCCCAAAACAGGTCAAAAAGTCAAAAATTCAAAAATAGAGTCATATTTTCAAACTACAGGTCTCTGAGCCTGGAACATAGGCAAGGTTGATCTTTGATCATCCCCCAAGATGCTTAGGTCAGTCCTTTAGGAGTCTGTCATAATAAACTAACATTTCATCATGCATATCTTCATCTGTAAATTGGTCAAGTTGTTAGTCGAACTACGTGGTATCTACGTGTATAATGTAGATAAGGCTAATCTATTGATCAGCCCTCGAGACCCCTAAGATAGGTCTTTAGGTTAGTCTCTTGGTCAAAATATCAGAAAACCCCAAAAACATTGAAAAATCAAAAATCAAAACATTTGAAAATCTCAAAAAATACCCAAAAAATAGTCTCAAAACATAGCATAATTCCAAAAACATCCAAATATTTGAAAAAATCCATTTGTCTCATCTCGCTTGTGCCCACAATAAACATTACTCATAATAAATGATTGTCATCCTCAACCTTTGGTGAAACAGTTAAAAATAAGTCTAGAAGGTAAAAAGTGAAAACTCAAAAAATGTCAATTCTCAAGTCTAAGTCAGTACATAAACAAGTTGGTCAACTCTTTGTGTCAATAGCCTATCATCCAATCAATCACATTTCAAACATCTGATAAAATCATGTCATAGGATGTATCCTTCCTACAAAGGGCATTATTTACTAGAGAGAACACTTTGGATAAATGAAATGACATGCCACCATCCACTAACATGTCCTAGGATGCATCCTTCCTACAATGGGCATTATCTTTTGGCAATAGTTTCGGTTCTTATCCTTAAAAAAAAAAATCACTTTTGGTTAGAGGTATTGAAGAACATTAGCTTGTTTATTTACGTTATCTTTTTCTTTTGACTTATCTTTTTGCTCTCATTCCAATAACCTCTCGATGATGTCCAAACAAATGGATTTAGAGAGATAGGAATGGGGCAACGATCATTATCTTTTGTCTGCTATGCTTGTTGGACGTCATTGTAATATAACTTCGTGAATATTTTCTTTGTTAGATATGTGTGGAGGGTGTTTTAGGAAGCTTGTTGACTATTGCATTGATAGGTTATACCTTTTTATGTTTTGGTTCGAGATGTTTGAAAGTTCTAAAGTGCATCCTAGCAAGGTTTTCGTATGTTAGGTGTGAACAAGAATACTCCTATCTTTTTGTCGAGTCAAATTCCATCACACTAAGTGCAACGCCATCCTAGTTCTTTATACCTTTATGTTTCATGCTTAACCGTGTTATCAAACATAAGGTAAGTGACCCTTTTAAAATCCCAATTCTTAATAAGAAAATCATCCATTTCTCATCATCCATTTCTCACCATCATCTCTCATAAAGTTGGCTTGTTGGATCCTCTTGTCATCACCTGATTTTTCTTTTCCACACTAACATCATGCCATGATTAGTTAATCATCATCACCAATGCATCCATCCTACATTCACAAACCATCAGCATTTTTCACATCATCTCACATGGATTTTCATCATCATAATATAGATCTATTAGTCTAAGCATCTCATAAATCATACATTTGCATAAAACATCTATTGCATAATCATATAGGCATCATTGCATCATAGCATCTTCAACAATATCATCATTTAGGTTGTTTAGGATAATATAGATTGGTTATTCTAAGCATCTTGAAACCATCTCATTTGCATTATCATCGTAACCATCCATACGTCCATCTTGAACCTCTTTATCGCGAGATCGACCCTCAAATCGAATCTTTTCGCACAATCTCTCGAGTGGGCAATGTACCAGTGTACTTCTTTTCACTGGGGCATCCGAAAAAATAAGATTTTTTTTTGAATTTCAATCGTAACAAGTTTATTCTTTGAACCAACGTAGCAAATACATTGCTTCAAAGAGGGGAAAAATGTAGACATACAAAATTTGGATCGTGCACTTAATTAATTCATATTCACTCAGTCATCAAATAAATAAAATTCACATTCATCCATTCATCAGATAAATCAAATTCATTAAATTCAATCTCCTAAGGTCATCCATTTAAATTAAATAAATCAACTTTGTTTAATTGAAGTCTCACATCCCCCTTTTAATTAAATAAACCAAACTTTCTTTATTTAAATCCCAAATTCATATTACATCCCCTTTGATTTAAATAAATAAAAGTATCTAAGTCAAAATGGGTCAAAAACACCTAATCATCATCTAAGTTAATCTAATCTTGATTAATCTAATCTAATCACCCATCACATCCTCTAGCTTTTCCCACTTGCACAAATAAAGTATTTTAATTCATTTATTAGAATCATCATTTTCCCTCAACAAAGCCTCTTTGGAGAATATTCCTTAAGTTTGAATTTGAAAACAAGTCAACTTGTCCCTTCCAACATGGCAATAGCTCCCCTCTTACATGTACCCCACTTGGCATTTAAGTCTCCTTTTCTCCCTCCAACAAGCCAAATTTAAAATTTGAAAAGGCCAACCAATCTAATTTATGGGCACATTGACCAAAACTTGCACATTCCTCAACCACTCACAAGATGACAAGTGGCTCATTCTTATTGGCTAAAACTTTATCCCACATTTCTCTCTTTTGAGCACTCTTTCAACTTGAGAGTCTATAAGTAGAAGCCCCATTCTTCAACAATCTATCAACAACCTTCATGCAAAGTTACTCTCTTCAATTGAGAGCTAATTTTTTCCATTTCACTCCATCTTCAAGACATCTATCATTGAGCTTGGAAAGGATTGGGAAAGGGTCACTTTGCACAAGTGACACCAATCCACTATGGAATAGGTATAGATCATGCTTGCTTCTTTCATGTTTTTAATTAGTTTCCTTATAAGGAATGATGTATTATTTCATTGGAGTACTTGTAGATGTGTATGGCTTAAACTAACCCATGGCTAATATGTGTTGGAGGTTTGAGTTATTTGCAGATTTATAGTGCTTCAATTATTGTCTACAGGATGGGGGTTTGCAGAAATTGTATACAATTTCTCGTCTCGTAAATGTGGAAATGATTCGCCTGCGAAGGGTTTCAACTCAAGCTGAAAATCAACCGGTGGATTGACATTTGCGTCAATGGAAAACCACATACAAATGCTAGACCTGACATATTTTATGTCAACTTCTGACTTTGAATATTTGGATTTATAATTATGTCTATTAATAGAGAAGGGAGGAGGGGCTTCAGGCATAGTTGATGACTATACTCTCCTGTGCAGCAGAACATAAGAGAGTTATTTCTTCTATAGTATTATTGCATGGTAGGGAGAATACTATAGGCTTCAACTTCGGATAAAGAATATATTCAATTGCAAAACTTTGGAAAAAATAAAATCTTCAACTACAACACTTCAAAGAACAAGAAACTTTTCATCTACGCCGCTTTTGAAAAATGTAGGTACGTGAGATCAAAAGAAAATATTCTAAATTAAAAGGGATTAAATGCCACATCCTGTTTAAAAATGATGATGTTGGTCTTTCTTTTTCTTGCAAGTTGTGCATATTGAATTTCCAAGAACTTAGTGAACAATTTATAAACTGCTTTCTTTTTGGTTTCGTTCATGGAGAGCCATGTTGCAAGAAACGTAGAGGAATTTATGAGTAAAATTCATTCTTAAGAATGGACAGACATTTTATCATTTCTAGAGGAATTTATGAGTATAATTATTGCTTAAAATTAATGAACATACATATGCTTTGATCTTTATTTGTCTCTATTTATTTTTATTTATACTTTTTAATGAATTCATCATTGAATTTTTTTTTATTATGCTGAGAGGCATCCACAGTGGTATCCAAAAAATTGTTATTTTTAGGATGGTGGTATTAGAAACATCTAGAACTACTTTTCCTTAACCATAGCCTTCTTATGACCACAACCTTTTAGCATTATATATATGCACAATCTAGAACTTGTCCATCATCAAACATTGTAAGCATAAACTTCAATTTATAGAGCTTTCATTGTGCAATCTTAACAAATGTTTATTATTGCAAGTCTTTGGGGCAGGAGATCCTCCACTATGTACAATCCATTTTCATTGGATGTGTGGGATCCTTTTCAGGTTTTTGATTCCTCAATTTTTAGGGACGTAGCAAGGCCCTCCATAGATTTCGCAAGGGATGCAGTCGATGTACCCAATATAGAGCTCAATTGGAAGGAAACCCCCACTGCTCGCATTTTCAAGGCCAATCTTCTTGGTATTTATTAATTTATTATTTTCAACTAGCAATTCTTTGTTTTGCTTCTAGAAAATTTCCAGTTGTTTTGAGAGAGATTAAAATGGAATGTGTAGCTTCTTTCAAGATTGAAGAAAGAGGAAGTGAAAATAGAAGTGGAAGATGGTTGGATTCTTCAGATAAGCGAAAAATGCAACAAAGAAGAGGAGACGAAGAATGAGAAATATCACCGTATTAATGCTCGAGAGGTAGCTTCCTGAGGTGTTTCAGGATACCTAAGAATGCAAAAGGTAGATGAAGTGAAAGAAAGCATGGAAAATGGAGTGCTCACCGAGTTAGAGTTGAAGCAACCTCAACCTCGGCCTGAAGTCAAATCTATTGAAATCTCTAGCTAAATAGAAAAATGGATCTTAAATTGTCATCAAACTTTATTTCAACTTGTGAGAATTTTTGTTTGGACTGATATTTTGTAATGTTGTGTGAGGTATTTTCGAGGTTTTTATTGTAGAGGAAAGGGTGATTATGTGCTTCGTTACTATTGCACTTTTGATGTCTTAAGAGCATAGGCACCTCGAGAAGAATAAATCTCGACGTTTTTTATATATATTAATATTCAATATATGTACGCTAGTTAAAACGCCAATTCAAAAGGTAAAAATATAGAGTCTAAGTATAAAGCCGGGTCAAATAAAGGAAACAACTTATACATTCATTAATTTGGAATGAATGTCCACATAGCCATCTATCTGCTAGACCCTACGTAACGAGTCTCAAATCAAAGTCGAAGGATGTTAGTGTGACTGGGAACGAAAGAATACGTTTAAGTATTTGGAGGAGAATTGTTGGTCAAATGAAAGAACCGAATGCGGTACCATCAAAGCTCGAGCGGGGAAGATAGCGCGCAAATGCATCATATCTTCTCCCTGCCCATTCATGGACAAGCATTTTCCATTCTATAAATACGGGGGAGCGGAGCTTCAGAGATACAATTGCAACGAAGCAGCGGTTAAGGAAGAGATATAATACAGATGGAGAGTGAAAGCAAGGCGATGTTGGTGTTGGCAGTGGGGATTGTTGTACTTTTTGGGAGTGTTTCTGCATAGAATTGTGGGTGTTCAAGCAATTTGTGTTGTAGCAAGTGGGGCTACTGCGGTACGGGAAATGATTTCTGCAGCACCGGATGCCAACAAGGGCCATGTTCCACTACCCCGACTCCCTCCACTCCCTCCACTGGCATCGTCGTCTCCTCCGTGATAACCAAGGATTTCTTTGACGCCATTCTCAACGCTTCAAATAGCTCCTGTGCTGGAAAGAACTTATACACCTATGATGGCTTCATCCAAGCCACCAACGCCTACTCTGACTTCGGCACCACCGGATCTTCTAACGACGCCAAGAGAGAGCTTCCTGCCTTCTTTTCCCATGTCACACACGAGACTAGTTGTAAGTAACCAATTTGCAACGACTAACCAACAGTACGAGCGTCAATTTCGCATAACTAGTTGATGACTGATGACTGTTGTGCTTTTGCAACTTTCTGTTACATTGAAGAGATCAATGGCACACAGAAAGATTACTGCTAGGAAAGCAACACTCAGTACCCATGTGTTGCAAGCAAAGGCTATTTCGGCCGGGGACCCATCCAGCTATCCTCGTAATTAACCAATTCTCACTTCACGTTATACTTTCCTTACTTTGTTGCTTCCCACTTCACACTAATGAGATTGAGAATTGCAGGAACTTCAACTACGATCCAGCAGGAAACGACATTGGATTCGATGGGTTGAATGAGCCGGAGAAGGTAGTGCAGGATCCCACCATTTCCTTCAAAATAGCAGTGTGGTTTTGGATGAAACATGGCAACTCCCATACTGCCATCACCTCTGGACAGGGATATGGTGCCACAATCCAAGTTGTCAATGGCAATGTCAAGTGTAACGATCGCAGACCTGACCTCATCGACAAGCGTATAAATTACTACAAAAATTACTGCGAGAAGTTGGAAGTAGCTCTAGGCTCCGACCTCTCCTGCTAAATTTACCCGACCTTGTAGATATCTGTCCAATCAAAACAACAAAATAATGAAAGCAGAGCAACATTCTGCCATACTATCCCCTATATTTATATCCATTTATTAACTAGCAATTGCACTTGGTGTGCAATGAGTATGCCAAGAGGTGTGGAAGGTTAATTATGGAAATAATAGGTCCATTTTTTGTATACATGTGTGTAATACATGAGATCTTATGGTAGATCATTTAGCAATTATGCATTCAGTTAGAGGGTTTGAAACACAACATGAAATAAAACCTTTTAACTAGGGAAATAATTAGGCTCAATTATCAACTAGCTATTGCACTTTTAGTGTGCAATGGGGTATGCCGAAAAATTGTATGGGTATACTTGTTTTTGTGTAATTTAATATTTTATATTATTTTCAACACAACTAACAATCTGTAATATTATTAAATTTATAAACAAAATGATATTATTGTCTATTTTTAAAAAAACTACTTTAATAATATTTTACAATAAACTTTTACAGAAAAGTAGTCGAATTGCATCAACTATTCTATTTGTAAACCTAAAAATGTTCAAGAAGAATTACAAAAATGAGATATGAATAGCTGAATCAACTAATATTTTTCAACTGTAGAAGACATTGTAGTAGGTTTAGAGTGAAAAAAATTCAGCAAACAACACAGCAAATGCAAGGGACTACACAAATCTTTTTTTATAGATTAGGGGTTACACCCTCTTAACCTATAGGTCATCAATAAATAAGGCCATAAAGCATTATGAATCTAGATCTAAAAGAATTGCAACTCAAAGTTTTCACTCAGACTCTACACTATGTAGAAACTTGGAAAATAAAAAATCACAAATATACAAAATGAACGTACATTATTCATGAGACATGCAAATAATGGTTTAAAGAACACATTAATCTGAACTGGGATTAACTCGGCAAATCAGAAGTATAGATGGAGTTCATGTACTCATGATTTGATTGGTTTGGATAGATATGGAAAAGATAAATATATACAGAGGGAGAGTAAAAAAGTGTTAGTTTTACTTTTCTATCCAAATAAAGGTGAAACCTTGCTTGTCCTTCTAGCACAGTCCAAAGCAATTTTTATGTTTTGCTTTTAGGGGTGGCCATTTTTCATAAATATATTTTGTTTCAATAAGAAAAAAAGCAATTTGTTTAAAGCAGTGTATTTAGTTTAAGATAAGCATCCTATTTCTTAAGGAGAGAATTTATATCACACCATTATGTTTCTAATTTCTATTCAAATAAATGAATAAATACACTTGTTTATTTCTAGTTTCAAAAGTGCTAAATAAAATGCATGAAGGATATTCTGTTACCCATTAGACTTAGTCTTGTATTTCATAGAGAATATTCGAAGTGTATACCCCCACACCCTCACAAGCCGAGGCCTAAGGTGTGGCCTTCGCTGCACCTCTGCTTTATGTTTTTTTTTTTTGGTTAAAATAAAGTCTTTAATAATTTATATCTTATTCTCTTCAAAAATAAACTTCTCTATCTCAAAGGTGAACCAGTCTGCAATGTCTAGAAAATGGATACATGTTTTCCTTCTTATTGTGAGTAAAAGGTATCATCTAAATGGGTTCATGATGTACTATAAAAGAAAAATATGCATCTAATATTGAGTAACCTTTACCAGTCAAGAAGAAAATGGAATGTTTCCCTTATTATGTGGAAAAAGTGTAAATAAAATTGTGGTTCCTATTATGTGCAGAGGAAGAGAAATCATTTGAAGGATGCAACAGGGTAAGATAACACTTTCCAATGCTGCCACAGCTTAATCCCCATTTTTCTATTTTATCTTTGTTTCCCAGTGATTAGATGAGGGTGTTGGAATGGCGGATATACATTTGCAGAACATATATATATATATCTCTCTTTTTGTTTGGTTTGCTTGCTATTCTTACAGCCATGGTTTGTTTTGTTTAAGAAAGAAAGCACTGCAAGGATGATAGCTCCCTCATGAAATCTCTCCCCTTGTGAGGATTTGGAAATAAATATATTGTTGAAAAATTGTGAAATTAAATTGTTGATTGAGCAAGAAAATAGAAGCTTGTTGTTTGGGGAAAATATTATGAGGCCTTGGATTCTATCTTATCTTTCCCTATTTCCTGAATTTGTAATGTTTAGATAACCCCTTTTTAGCAACAAAAACAAATTATTCTTATTTTCTATCTTGAACTGACTGTTATCTTCCTGGATGGAATAAAAAGGAGCAAAAATTGCTTGGGAAGAAAACACTGCTCCCCATACTCTTTTACACGTTTCGATAAGAGAGGAGAGATCTTTTATGAAAAGAATATATTGTCGCACAAATCAAGGTCTCTACTTGCATTCAAGAGGTGTTGAAAACCTAAAAACTCCCTAACTTCCATGTTGCTACTTGCCCAACACTTGTATACATTACAGCAAGACAAGACTTAGGATTGCTTCCATTATTCTTAGTACAACAATGCAAATCAATCGCCACGCGTCCAATGGAACATCTCTCCTTTCATTCAAATATAGCCACCCCGCCTAATTCTTCACTAACTTGTCATCACTAAACGTGCCTGCAACATCAAGATAAACGTAAAGATAAGTCTAGAAGCCTCTTCTTCCTTGCTTGTAATACTTTTGAATATTTTAGTTGGTTTTACAATACCCTAGGCAACCAATTTTTTATGAGCCTCTCTCTGCCTCCCTGCAACCCCACATCCCTTGTACCCCAGGACCATCTATGAAAGAGAATCTAACTAGGAGGTTACTCTGACCACTCTAGAATAGTAGATTTAGAAATTGAGACCTTGAAACTAGACACTTGATGGTAGATATATGACCTTGCTTTCAAATTTTAAAAATAAAGCTTTTCTTGTGGGCTTTTGCAGGTTGTAGAAGCCGAGCCATTTGTTTATGAACTTTTAGCCAGCCTTGCAACAACAATTGCTGATCTTGAACCCCACCAGATACATACATTTTATGAATTTGTAAGACTGTGGATGTTGATAACTAAATTTGTCTTATAATGAGTTAAATATCACAGCTTTTTTTCTCTTCTATAAAAGCATATTAGACTAACATATATACAACATTACTTTTTGCAGGTAGGGCAGATGATTCAAGCTGAATCAGATCCACAAAAATGAGATGAGTATCTTCAGAGGTTAATGGAACTTCCAAATCAGGTTCTTTCATCATTAGTGGTCTACTTATTGTTCAACAATCACTCTGACAAAAATGTTCTTTCATTTTCAGAATCTGTACCAACAAATTTCAAAACAATTATGCAAATTATCGAAC
Organism: Sequoia sempervirens; assembly: GCA_007258455.2. Classification (NCBI taxonomy): domain Eukaryota; kingdom Viridiplantae; phylum Streptophyta; class Pinopsida; order Cupressales; family Cupressaceae; genus Sequoia; species Sequoia sempervirens. The sequence continues at coordinate 104,649 of VDFB02324904.1, forward strand.
ATAAATACCTGATTTCTTCTTCACTGCTATACAAATTCCAATTTGTTCTTCTGTGTGCAATGGTTGTTCTTCCTAAATGTAGCAGATTGGTGATTTTTTAATTCTTACAAGTAAAGGTCTATTTGTAGAAGAAAGGAGACGATGAAAAATTGCTAGCACTCTAAAGAAATGTGTGATCAATGCCTTCACAATAGCATCATGTAATAAAGTTACCAATAGTTCTCCCTATTTTTTCTACAGTTTTTCTATAGTTGTTGTTGCTATGCATGTTAATCTGCAGTTGCATGTTCAATATTCTATAGTTGTCTGCACTCTGTAGGGATATCTTAAAGCTCCCATGGATTGAATTTAACATACGTATTCTTGAAGCAGACAGTTGTCTAAGGAACCATCAAAAGCTTGCATTCCACACGTCACAGCTCTTATCTTGAATAAGACAGTCAGTCAGCTGTTATTTAGAGCCACTCGTATGCAATAAATATCTGCTTGACTTTAATGCATTCTGTCTTATCTTGAATAAGACAGTCAGCCAGCATACTTGTAAATGACAGAAGATGATCGATGGTTCAAACCTTCTCAATCGTTGGCCAAGTGTTGTGGAGAAAGGTCAACCCTAGATTTCAAAATCTAGGTTGATCTCTCTCAAATAGGATACACCTTCGGCGTAAATGAGCTAATGTTATGCTTGCAATAGGGAGAGAGGGAGAGGGAGAGATAGAGAGGAAGAAATTTGGATTTGGACTTAAACCTGACAATTGCGTTTGCTTGGAAATTTCTAATGTGTTTTCAAAAATTTATTTTGTACCCATTATGGATACAAGTACATAAAAATCAAAATCATCATTAATATCTAAAAAACCATTATACATATTCAATTTGTCTTATTATATTTATTTAAAATTGTAATATACAATTCCTATAATACAATACTCTATAAATTGAAAATCTAACAAATTATGAGTGAAAAGCTTGAGTGCGAGGAGTATAGGGTTTTAAATTTTCTTAGGTCTTCCATAGAAGAAGGTATTCATTTATCTCTGAATTTTCTTGGAAATTTATACACAACAAATCCATTTAGTGCATATCCTCCAATCATTTATGACAATTTTTTCTAGCATTCTCCCTTATTGTTTTCCAAGATGCCTCAAATAGATGTCATCTAGTGGTCAACTTATGAACTAACTAATAAGGTTGAATACATATTTGTTACATTTGCAAAAACAATTTTATTGCTTCAACAGATGAAATTGCTCCCATAATAATGGGTTACACTTTTTGGGACATCCTAATTTTTTCCTGAAGTCACATATTTTTGGAAAATATAGAGATTTAAGTCTTTAAAGGTTCCATTTAAAGGATTTTAATTAAAGAGGGTTTGATCAAATCCCCTTAGATCAAACCCCCTTGGATATAACCCCGTTAGTTTTAAACCATACTTATAATGGAGTCTACTCTACACCTATCAAAGTGCTGATAAAAAGCCACTTTTGATTTACCTTTTGGGGGATCAACTGAAGTCATTCAAAATTTACGTTTTGCAAGTATGTAGCCCTTATTATAAGCTTCCCAAAAAGTATAATTTTAAATATATTTAATTTGATAATTATATTTATTTTTTATTTCTTGTGAATATAGGATTTTCAACGAACATCAAGATCTTTTGTTTCACACATACGAAAAAATAGGAAAATAGAGAAAAAAAAATTCTAAAAAATACATGTACACTAGGTATTGATGTCCTTATTCCAACAAAAAAAAATATGTTAATTCAAATGCATACAAAAAAAGTTATGTGGTCCGAAGTACACCTCTATCCAAATTATAATTACTTTGACTTAGAAAATTAATTAAAAAATATATATGCAACAAAAAATTGTGAAAAAATATCTATGCACTAGATATTGGTGTGACAAATCTGTATTTCAAAATTTAGAATTGTATCCTTTCTATAAAAAAATTTATGCAAGTCGAAGTAAACATCACTTTTTAAAAAATATTGTTTTGTAGAAAAAATAAGTTACTAAAAATTACATAAAAGGATTCACAATTTATTTTTAATTTTTTAAAAAATATATAATTACAATCTACACACAAAATATCACAAATCACTAGTTTGCTTCATCTTCAAATTCTTAATGGATTAGATGCTATAGGTGTAAGAAAGTGAAGATCTGGTGAAAAATGTTGATTTCAATGTCAAGTTTGGCCAAAAATTGTAACCCATTATTGTGGGATCAATTGATGAACTAGGGCTGCGTTGATCAGAATGGAAGTCTACTCATGCATTTATTCTTTGGTCTATGATTTTTTTGTTTTTCATTAAGAACCACTAAAGATGAAATAAAAAACCAGAAACTACATTTATTTTAGCTTGACAATCAACAAATGAAACAAGTTCAATCGACTTCCATGGTGCAACAAATGATACCAACCATCGATCACATATTTTAGCTTAAGCTTTTTCAAATAGGTATAAAAATATTAATTATTATTATATTTAATTTTTTATTATTAATATTTATATTTTACAATTTTTTTGGAAAATATTGAATAATTCTTTTTAAAATAGTTTAAATAATATTTTATGAAACTTCCAAAGTGTATGATATATCATACATAATCAAAATTGATAAATATATATTTTTTTATAGGTTTCATTTTATTTTATATTTTAATATTCTTTTTGTAGTATGCCTTAACCCCTTGATTTATTTATATTTCATAAAAGCCAAAAAATCATTATAAAATATCTCACCAATATTATCCGATGTGTAAAGGACCTCACTTAATATTAGTTATATAAAATAACTTTTTTGTGAGCAATACATTACTAAAAAATCTCTAATGATGGCATTGGCGAGTATAAGACATTAAAAATCTCTAATGACCACATTATCGAGCATAATACATTAATTACAATTAGCATGATTAATAAACAACAATAACAATAATCCTATGTTAGTAGCCCTTTAGTCTTTGCTTCATGCAACTTAGATTCCCAGAGAGTCTAGGTGTTGTCCAGACTACCGTCACAAGAAAAATTGAGTATGTATAATGGTTTTTTAGATATTAATGATGATTTTTCATTTGAATATGTACAATTTTAGGGGAATATTTACATAAATTTATTTGTGAGCTAATGAAAGGAGAAATATATGATCTTGTGGTAATTTCATTTTACGAGTGCACTTTAAAGCATGATTGTCAAATCATTTTTATGTCTATAGCGGCAACATGTGGATCACTTGAACAGTCTCCTTATAGACTTACTAAAAATCCTTCTCAAGTTTGAACCTTTAGAGAGGCTGACAGCTCAGGAAGCTTTGAGACATCCATTCTTTGGAAAATATTACTCAAGGAAAGAAAATGGCTCATGCAACCTACAATGATCCAATTTGAATGAGGTTGACAGCTCGGAAAGCTTTAAGGCATCCATTCTTTAAAAAAGATGAAAGAAAATGGTTCATGTAGCCTACAATGAGCCAATCTGAATGAATTCCATGTAGTGAGATTACCCAAATCTTTAGCTATGCCTGCCACTTTTGGCTATATGGGGTAAAGTTGAATGTCTTAGAACTTTAGGTGGCTTGCCATTGCTTTTCTAAAAAAAATTAATTGATCAACCACACAGATCCCTTATATAGTAAGGATTTGGTTTGCCATTGACTCTTTGAAAGCAAACTGCCCTGAGGGCACTAAACTTTGAAGTGTATACAAAACATGGCTAGATAGAAAGTGTACTTGGATTGTGAAATATCTCCTTTGACATTGCAAGGACGGACACTGAAAATGAGACTGTCGAGAAGTAATATCAATTGATTTTAAAAAAATATAAATGAGACACTTATTCATTAAAAAAAATCAAAATATCCATAAATTGATCAACACCAGCTTTCAACTTCGTGCAGCCATGCACCCATCAGAAAGTAACTAATGTTTTATGAAATTCCATTTCATCTAAGACCTCAATTAACAACCTATTACTTAACAATGGTAAAATGGAGGAAAATCTCATCATAAGACTAAGTAACAGACTCTACATAACTGATAAAATGAGTAGACTAATGTGTGACTATAAATGCCCAAACCTTTTTGCATGATAGAGTAAATAACTAAATTGGGATTAATTATAGTAGTGGTTGATCAAAAGTGTAACATGAACATGGGGCAGGGAGATTGCCAATAATTGCATGCAAAAGAAGGGCAACTAAAGTTGTCCTTGTCACAAAAAATGCGACATTGTCCTAGAGAGGACATGATGTTTGTCACAGACAATGGTTGTTCAAGATTGAATCAACTTGTTGTAAGAAATGTATAAATACCATTCTTGTGCTAACAAGACCCTATTTGTCTCACCTGTTTGGCACGATCTCAACCCAAATGGATTTTCTCCATTATGTGTTGCTTCAATTTGTGAACATGTTGGTTTGTTTCAATTTACAGTTATAAGTGTTTCGAATCTCTATCATTGGACATCTATGTTTGCACTTGAACTATATACTACTATGCTCTACAATGAAATAATACCATGCTTCAAAGAAAAAAATAAAAGCAAATATTATGATATTGTGTAATCTTCCTATTTTATTCTTCATTTGTGCAAATTATTTCATTGCAAATTTTCTTTGTCGAAATATATTTTCTCCATTATATGTTGCTTCAATTTTTGAAAATTTTTTGTTTGTTTCAATTTTGGATTTATAAGTGTTTCAAACCTCTATCATTGGATTTGTATTTTTTCACTTGTATTTGTATATTGATAGTCATTCCACTGCTACTTAGAGTAGAAGTAACTAAGAAAATGTCAGATATAACAAAAAGGGAGCAATCTGTAGCTCAATAACCAATAATGAGACAAAATTTTATGTATATAGGTTTCTCATTATCAATTTTATGTATTAAAATGTTGTTGACAATGTTGTTATATCAATATTATGTGGATAATGTGATAGAGAATATGGCTATATTGGTAGGAAAATCATGAGCATAGTTGTAAGTTGTGCAAAATGCATTTTTAAATACCCAATAATAACTAATAGGCCTACATGTCTAAGAATTATTGTATGCCCCTGCATAATAATATGTGGCATGCTAAGTTACAAGAATTATTGTATGACCCTGGACAAAGTTATGTTTATATACATAGTTCACTTGCTTAGTTTAGTAGTAAAATTTTCCTTGACAAGGTCATAAATTTCTTATTTGAAAAGACAATCAAGGGGCAAAAGAGGGCATACAACTAGGTATTCTACTTAAGCAACAATCACAACCATCTTATGATTGATAACCATCAGTAATAATTTCCTTGACATCCATCTTATGGTTAATGTTTCAATCATTTGGAAGCTAAAGAAACAAGTATTCAAAAACTCAAACAAAACTTGTTTTTAGGAAACCAATTCTCTTTGGAGAGAAGAATGTGAAAAAAAAGTAGCGGATTATATTTTTTAGTCTTGGATAGCCTGTATATAGCAAGGCTACTTGGTCCAATATGCATTATTTCATTCGTTTATGCTTTTCTGAGTCTCTATTTAAGAAGATTGAGAAATATAGAATTAATTTTTTTTCTACTTGTCGCTGATCATTTTAATATAAAAAGTGTGATATTTATATAATCACACAAATTGTGCTCATTATGTCAAAGAAGAACCAAAGCTCAAACACTATATGTGAAAGTAAAGGATAAATGATAAATATATACCTACTATGCTAGTGCTTGCATAGAATAGAAAAAATAATCATTTATAATCAACTACACATATATCCTTATGGACAAGTAAAAGAGGGATATGGTTTACAACTTATATTATGTTATTTATTATGTTTTATTAATTAAATAAGAAAAAAATCAAGAAAGTGAATAAGATAATTCAAGGAAATCTTCAATGAACTTTATAACATGCTTGAATTTTAAATTACAAGAAATTATAATTCAGTTTCAGTTGACCACAGTCCACATTCTAAAGCCCCACACTTCTTCTCCCATATGTCCATACACATACCTTATACATGAAGAACCAAAATCTACATTTTGAAGCCCCTTCTTCTACCATATGTCCATACACATATTTTATACATGAAGAACCAAAATCCACATTCTAAATCCCCAAACACACTTCTTGTACCATCTATTCATCCACACACTTTATACATAAACAAAGAAAAGCAAGTAGTTTTACCACACCTTTGTGAGTTTTTCAAACGGATTAAATACATCGTAATAAATACTATGATATTTTATATGATTTTTCATCTTCATTAAAAAACTGATGAGAACAAGTTACACGAAATTTGTCTATACATGGCAACATGAACATTAGTGTGATTTTACTTAGTCTCTATGACTTGCAAGATTCATTATGTAAGTTTCTATCGAGCTACGACTCTAAAGTTAATTTGATGGCTGTTGGAGAAGAGAGAGATTTTCGGGATTTGTATTTATCTGTGCTGTAGTAAATTGTGGGATTTGTTCTAATCCTTGCTGCCTTCTTAATGGAAGAGGTTGGCTCCAGCGAATCTTCACACCACCACCAGCGCTCAAGCCTTCTTAATTAACAGACCCCCAATTGCATTCAATAAGGGAACAGATGAGGAGTTGTGGAAGAGGTCGGCAGCAGAGAACCCCCAAAAAACAACGCACTGCATAGAACAAAGATCGCGGGTCTGGAAGAGGTCGGCGGCAGCAGACAACCCCCAAAAAAACAACGCACCACACAGAAAAAAAATGCGCGATCTGATAAGGTTAGATCACGCGCTTGAGAGCACAGACAAATGGCTCAGAAAGGGCACAGAAAACAGCCGCGGGACTGAGAGGATTAAACCGCGAATCAGATCTGGCAGGATCACGAAAGAGGCGAATCGAACAGAGTCTCCTGTGACGAAAAAACAGACTAAGACCTGCTCTGATACCATAAAGAAATCATTTGAATCACACAAATATAAATTACGCAGATATATGTGGTTCGACCGTAGCCTACGTCCACGGAGAAGAGAGAGAGATGATATTATTCATCGGTATATTTGAAGATTACAACCCCTTCTGTTTATAAAGCGATACAAGAGCCTTTAATTAGAAGGCAGCAAGGATTAGAACAAATCCCACAATTTACTCCAGCACAGATAAATACAAATCCCGAAAATCTCTCTCTTCTCCAACAATGGCCTACATAATAATTAAAAGAAGCATAATTTCAAAAAAATAATGCCCGTCTCTCCACATTTTCCGGTACAGAGAAGACAAGTTATAAAATGGCATAATCAAAGATGTGGAGCGCCGAGGTGCATAGTCCTCATGTACTGCTCGACAACTTATCAACTATATTCTTTTTCCTTGGTACTAGGGATTCCCTACCAATCATGATGCCATATTTAGATTTTTTAATTAATTTTATTGAATCATGATACAACCATTAAATATTATTATCACACTATTAAATTCCATTTAATGCTACACATTTTATGGAATGATGAACATATAGTTGATAAATTATTGGTCTTTTTCTTTTTGCATACATTTATGTTGTACATGAGGTCAATTGGTAGGCCGCAAATGATTTATGTGCAACAAAGGTCTCAGTGGAGAAGTGATAGCTTCAAATCAGCTATGCATCTACTTACAATGATCCAAACACAACTAAAAAAATTTAACCTTTGAATAAGAAAGATAATTAAGCTTCATTAACAATAGACTAATGCCACGTTTTCTTTGCTGACTAGGCGATGACCTTTTCTAAGTTGGATTTCATAGTTTACTACCCTATCTAGTTTTTCTAATGGTGCAATTTTCTTGACTTCCCCATAGCTTTTAAATGAAAACTAAGGAGTAAAGCATTTAGATCAATTCATTGTCACTTACAAATCACCTCAAGCACAAAGTAGAACATGATAGTTAAAGAGTTTTAAAGTATTCAACATATCATCTCAGAAACAAGGTAGTTAAGCATTTAGGACAATTTAGATCAAAAGATAGTAAATCTTGCTAAGATTTGACAAATATTTTTTGTGTCTGAAAATGTTGAGTGACCATCAAACCTGGAAATCCCAACAAAAACGTTTGTAGGTGCACCACTAGGGGCCTTGACAAATGCATGTGCTTCAGCCAATTAAAATCTCCCACCGTGGGAACAAAATCAATCAACATCTCCCCTGACAAAACTATCAAACCACTCTGCTTAGCTGTTAGCCTCCCCAACTCCATCTTTTTGAACCCTACTTAACACAACAAACCTAATTCAAACTTTGTCATACCTCTTATAGAAAATGTAAATACAAACCCAAAAATCCAATTATGAACATAATGCCAAACCTACATAAGAGAGATGCAAGATGCAGAAGATACAGTGAAAATCCATTACATATTTTTGTGGGAGAGATGTAACATCAACGATGTCTGACAATGTCCAATAAATTATACTGCCAATGCTTGTGAGGACTATTTAATTCTATCACTTGTTGCACTGTCCATGTTGTAGTATTACTCAATACATGTTATCAATGCCTATGCTACTCTAGTCAGTTAAATGAAATTTACATCAAAAGACAATATGCAAAAAATGAGAGAATATTAAACAAACAAATTACAAAAGTAGAAGATAAACACACTTTGCACAAGCTTTATGTGTCTCCACACAGACCATAATGTCAGCAGTTTCTAACTTCAAATGGATGTGAGAGAATGCTCTAAACTGCACTTCAAGCTATGATTTTGGTTTTCAAATGTAGTACTTCCAAAATCAATCAACTTAATTGCAATGGACTTTGACAACCTCACATCTTCGAAACATCTTTATCAGCCTATTCCGTCAAGCCTATTAGCAGCATCATAAATACATTTTTCATAAATTTTTACATTAAGATTTTCATTTTTGTAGTAGGTGTAGGCTATTTAGAATGTATGCGGTTGTAGCTTAATTCATTCCTTTAACTTTCTGGTCATTGTCAATCACCTAAAATTTAGTTCAAATCCCAGACCTGTAAATTTTATTCTGGTCGCTCAGAGCTTTGCAAAACTTGCATTTCTGTTATTAGATTTTTACATAATTGGCTGTAAAATTTTAATTTCATTTCACTCCAAGCTGAAAATTATAACTTTGAAAATTAACAAATGAAATTTCAAGTTCAGAATATATAGTTGCATAATTTGATGTTTGATCAAGTGATGATTCAATATGGAAAATAATTCTGGCAGTAAAATTTAGATGTACTCCTATTATATCTGTATAGTTGCAATGAACAAAAAGCAATTCTCTTCTGATTGAATGTATTAGTAATTGTTGGAGTGAGAAAAAAATGGCAATTGTTCATATATTTTGCTTTATTCTATGTAAGTATTATGCTCCTAGTGCTCTTAAGATATACACAGTTTCCACCAAGTACACCCATATTACTCAGGAAAAGTGAGTTTAACAGTCAAAAAATAATTAGATAACAAACCAGTATTTATAGTTCAGATCTGAACAAGAAACAGAGTATTGAATGATTCCCCATTAATGAATGACTATAGGTGATCCTAGGGTTGACACCACATTTAATCTTCTTACAGACCTAGACCTATGGTTTAAACTGTCTTAATTCACTTACAGATCTGAAATCCCATTCAGTGGAATGGATGCTACTCGACCCAATGATGGATCTAACACTAGACTGAGTTAACCTATGCTGATCCATTGTACTGAGCTTACCCCTATCACATCACCTTTGGCTGATATTGTGCAATCTGGCCCTTAACTCTCTCTGGGTGCTAGGAAAATCAAGTGATTTTCTGGTCTTCGTCTCCCTGGGTCTACAAGCAACTTTCACAGTAATGATTCTTTGCAGGTTTGAGGCATGAAGCCCTTAAACTCACTGCTGGTTACTGCGAGCTCCTTCCCTGGACTACAGATCTGAACATAACTATCCCCTTTTTGTCATGTGGATAGTCTTCTGTAGTTGTTGGCTGGAGAATCTTATTACTAGCCATTTTGATCTAGAGGGATGATTTGGTGCAGTTTTCATCATTTTATATTTGATGAAGGTCTAAAGGTCTAACTTTATTTGTGGGATGGCCTAGGTGTACGAGTGCAACTATATAGTCTTAGTGGAAAAATTGATGTTAAAAGCATTAATTATATATATATAGTCTAGATGCTTGAATTAATATTAGAATATCACATAGCATCGTATACAAAACAAAACCACCATAAACATGAATGGCATTTAAAACATGCATGGTAAATATTCATCGTTCAAACTTCAAGTACCCACAGAGGAACTAGGCTGGTACCCGTATCTGGCCAGGCAACAGGAGAACCCGACAACTTAATATAATATTATAATAACTATTAAAAAATTGGTGGTTCAACTCTCGTAACGAAATTTCATTTTTGACTCCACCTAGGGCTCCTTTCCCTTTTTGATTGATTGCTTCAATTCCATGGCTTATGTGGATTTGGTTTTAGCAGTCATTGATCTGATTGGATTCGGGGTTCAATGAAAGGAAGAGTGAATTCTAGGAAAAGACATGGATTATGATGTTTGTGGTGAAAGAGTCGAGGTATTTGCTACTTGTGATCATGATCTTGTTCAAGAGTCGGACCATGATGTTTGAGATTGAGATTCAAAAGCAGATTTGCTTGTTTCATATCCTAATGTCAAAGATCAAACCCCGACCTACCTTTGGAAAGAGTGTGGGGGCCTGCTTAGTGAATCGTTGGTCTTGTAAACGAAGATGACCTATGGGAGCTGTTGCCTTGTAAACAATCCGATCCAACACTGACCAATATGGATCCTTGCTGCATTGAACTGGACTTGGACCCGGTGTCTTGGGGTATGGATCTGGTAACATAGCCCTTAACCTATGTTTACTATTTATTAAATAAATAAGTAAAAATAACTTTCTTTAGATTAATGAATTAATGTTTATTATGAAATAAATAAATGAATGAATGTTTATTTAATTATTTATTAAATAAACAAATATATAAATGTTTATATTAATATTTATCAACAATGAATATCTATCATGACATTCAAATTTGACAAATTGATCTCAATTTAATCTTCAAATTCGTAGGTATTTATGGTAGTTATGTTTAGCATATGCATGATATGTGGTGTTCCATATGCATGATATGTGGTATTTTGAACCTAATTATTTTTCTGAGGATAAATATATATACCAGAATGCACCCAGCCACCATCCCGACACTGTCTATGTAGGTGACAATTTGCACATGGGCATCGATGGCCATCCCATGACTGCACCCATGCAAGGTTTGTACCTGCTATTCTTGTTGCAGTTGCCACCCATCACCCGCACTCTAATCAACTTGTCGTCCTCTACAATCAATGTACTAGATGAAAAGCTTAGTAACTAATTGTATATTTTAATTCAAAATCTCTATGCAATAAAAAATAACTAAGTCTCGTGATAGTTTTTTAAAATGACATAATTTAAAATTGGTATCTCAATATTTCAAATATTAAAATATATCAATGTTTATAAATGAATAATTAATTATTAAAAGTATAAAAAGTGTTATTCAAATAATATGTAGAATTTTTAAAAAAATTAAATAAATATAAATAAATAACTTAAAATAAAATAACTATTAATTCAATAGAATGGTTTGAAATTGATATTTTTTATTTTAAAAATATATATTTAAGATATAAATATTAGTCATTAATTTTTTAAATTATAATTTGAATATTTTAAAAATAACAATAGATGTATTTTTATAATTTGTTATTTCTGGATTTTTTATTGTGTTTGAGTTTTTTCATCAACATTTCAGATCAAACTCAGTGATCCATCATCAGGATGATAGAGAGCATAAGGAGATGAAAAAAAATAGATATATTTCAAATATCAATATTAATATAATAATTAATCTCATTAATTTTTAAAAATAGACCTATTTAAAATTAAGATATCAATAGATCTCTCTAAAATAAGAATATTAGTTTTTAAGTTAAAAACACTTCACAATGACAACAAGAAATAATTAAAATGTGACAATTGATTATTTGTTAAAATATTGATATTATATAATAAAAATAAAAAATAATTTAGTTTGACATTATATTTTAAAGAGTGAATTATATTAAATATAAAAATGAGTGAATTTGATTAAATATATCTTTAAATGTTTTAAGGGTATATTTTTATTTATAATTATATTCCATTATTTATTTATTTTAAATATTAAATTATATTAGAGTGAATAAAAATAAAAAATGATTTAGTTTCACATTATATTGTAAAGAGTGAATTATATTAAATATATCTTTAAATATTTTAAAGATATATTTTTATTTATAATTATAATCTATTATTTATTTATTTTAAATATTAAATTATATTAGAGTGAATAAAAATAATGAATTATTTAGTTTGATATTATATTTTAAAGAGTGAATTATATTAAATATATCTTTAACTATTTTAAAGATGTATTTTTAATTATAATTATAATCTAATATTTACTTATTAAATATTATAAATATATTTTTAAATGTGACAACAAGAAATATTTCAAATGAGTGAATTATATTAAAAATATATTTAAAGATATATTTTTATTTATAATTACAATATATTATTTATTTATTTTAAATTTTAAATTATATTAGAGTGAATAAAAATAAAAAATGATTTAGTTTGTATTTTTTATATTTATTATTAAATATCAATATTTTAACAAATAAACAATTGTCATATTTTAATTATTTCTTGTTGTCATTGTAAAATATTTTTAACTTAAAAATTAATATTCCTATTATAGATAGATCTATGGATAGCTTAATTTTAAATAAATAGATCTTTTTTAAAAAATTAATGAGAGTAATTCTTATATTAATATTAATATTTGAAATATATCTTTTTTTTTAAGAAAATATATCTATTGTTAAATATTCAAATTATAATTTAAAAAATTAATGACTAATATATATAGCTTAAATATATATTTTTAAAATAAAAAATATCAATTTCAAACCATTCTATTGAATTAATAGTTATTTTATTTTAAGTTATTTATTTATATTTATTTAATTTTTTAAAACTTCTACATATTATTATTTGAATAGCACTTTTTATACTTTTAATATTTAATTATTCATTTATAAACATTGATATATTTTAATATTTGAAATATTGAGATACCAATTTTAAATTCTGCCATTTTATAAAACTATCACAAGGCTTAGTTTTTTTTATTGCATAGAGATTTTGAATTAAAATATACAATTAGTTACTAAGCTTTTCATCTAGTACATTGATTGTAGAGGATGAAAAGTTGATTAGAGTGTGGGTGATGGGTGACAACCGTAGCACGAATAGTAGGTACAAACCATAGCAGAGGCTTGTAGGGCTTGCACAAGTGCAGCCATGGGCTGGCCATCGATAACTAGGTGTAAATTGTTGGGGTGTGGTGTTGTACACAATTGCATAAAATGTTTTATTCTATTATTGTAATTAAATAATTATTTAGTTGTAATGCACCTTGGTGGTGTGGATAATCACACTAGGTAATTATTTGGTCCCACGTAATGATTGTATTGTAACATTGTATTACTATTTGTAGAAGACATGTGGCAGTAAATTAATATTGGGGAATTAAATATTGTAACAGCTTAGTACCCAATATTAGAAAAGGGGTCAGTGGTTTTGTATTCACATGGTTTTGTGGTACATGGTTTTACCTTACCACCAGTTGTATTTGTGTGAGCTTGTGTCTATAAAAGCAAACACAATGTAGTGGTTTTGGGGGAGGTGAACAGGTTGAGCAAGTTGGTTGTGGTTATTGAGTCTTTTTGAAGAGTGCATTTGTGAAGCATGGCATGGGATGTGTGGATTCATGCTTGGACACATGAGAGTGCATTGGAGGGCTTGATGTTTCAGAGGAATTCATTGTAACTCTTGTATTTGCTTATGGCTGATTAATATGATGGAGTATGGATGCTTTTGGAGGCTGGGTTTTTCCCTCTTGAGGGTTTTCCCAGGGTAAATCTTGTGTTATCTTGTGGCTTGTCTATTTTATCTTTGCATTTGGCAAACTTGTATGCATGTTTATCTCTTTTGGGTTATGTGGGAAATAATTTGTGATTCTGGGTTTGAATGCAATATTTCCTAACAAGTGGTATCAGAGCTTTCATGGTTGAAGAATTTTTATTATAACCCTGGTTTGAGAGCTTCTTGCAAAGTTGAAGCCATTGACATGCATATAGGATCTGAGGCATTACAAGGTATGAAACACATGTTGCATGTGTTTTTATGTAGATTTGGGCTTTTAGGTTGTCAAGATTTGTTGAGTTTATTGCAGATTTAAAGTTTTTCAATGTTGGGTGAAAAAGGGTTTCTTGATTTGAGCTTGCATGTGAGGATTTTGTAGAGGAAATTTCACAAATAATATTTTGGAACAAAACAGACCTCATGGCTGGATTCAGGCTAGCTGAGAGATGAATTTTGACATAAAATTTGACCTACTTTAGAAAAGTTGAAAAGAAGGAAAAAATTTTTTAGTAAATGTCCATTTTTGCATGTGCAGAAAAATAAAACTAAAAATCTCATTTTTTTTCGAATAAAATTATTTTTTGTCGCCAGGTGAAAAAATATGAAAAGACCTGCAAAATACAAGTGAAATATTAAAAATATAAATAAAATTAAATAAAATAAAATACAAAATAAAAATAAAAAATAATAAAGCCTTGTGGGGGGGGGTCCGCAGACCGGCCTCCCCACGGCCAACCATGTCAGCGGCTCCTGCCGCTGACAGTACCGCAAGGTACTGCCGACGGCAGACCCTGTCAGCACTGTTAGTCGGTAGGGATGCTGGCTAATAGTCCTTGCCGCCGGCAGGGTTGTCGGGCCTGCCCAAACCACCAGCAAAGTCCTTTAAAAGGACTTTTTAAACCAAAAAAAAAAAAATTCTACCGGATTTAAAAAGTTTTCAAAGCCACTTTTAAATGTTGCGTCGGGTCCGTACGAGGTGGAGGGGATTTTAAAAAATGAAATATTATATTATATTTGATTGTGGTTTGGATTCTGCCACCCACCCACCACCGGCACGCCACCTAGGCACCACCACAAAGCCACCAGTTGGGTAGATTGGAGAACTTTTATTCGAATGAGCATAACTTTCACTCATGTTGTTGGATTTTCAACTTCTTACAGTCGTTGGAAAGTTGGTTCCGAGCACTACGCTGTGGTATAGGTTTGGTTCTTTTTTTTTGTTTTGACATAGTTTTGGAGCCTGAAAGTCAAATATTCTTGTTTGAACGGTTTTGATCATATCTTTTGCATAGGAAGTTGGATTTTGGATTTCGAAGATGCGTTGGAGAGAATTTGAAATGTACTACACATTGGTTCAGATTTTTTTATCAGTTTGTGGTGTAGGGAAAGTTTGGTACTTGTTTGATTGCTTGTAGGAGCTTGAGATTCAGGGTTTGATTGTGTGAGCATCTGGACAAGTCAAGAAGCGAAAACTTGAGGGAGTACATGTTTTTATATGTTATTTATGATGATACTACTGATTATCATATTGGTACTTCCTGGTACAGGTTTACAGGTAATTTTTTAGAGTTAGGACTTTGATGGTGACAGGAACACAGGTTGTCTTCAGTTTTGATGACATGGTTGGACATGGTTTGAGACTTGGAGTCTCGCATGGGTGATAGTTGAGTGTAGGTACAGTGATGGCTATGGTTATGGTGTCATGGAGATGCAGGTACATTTGATGCATTGGCACGACATGATCATGTATATGGTGTTTGATCATGTATATGGTGTTTGGTGGTCATATGGTTTGATGTTAGGAGATTGGTATTATCTTCTTGATGCTTATTTGGTTCCTTGACTATGATTACTCTTTTGTGGACATGGTTGGAAAATCAGATCAGTGGTTGATTTGGTCTTTGAGTCTAGATGTCTACATGGTTATCTTCTTTGATATCTTGGTTTGTAGTTACTAATGTGATAATGACTTTGCATGTTTCAGTGATTGGATCTACGAGTTGTGCAGGTGCGTGGGTTGGCCACTCATTCATTTGCAGTGGGATGACTCGGATGTGGACTGTCTATATCCACCAGGTTTGATTCATTGTTGTTGCAGTTTTCATTAGTTGGCCTTGTCTATGGTCATTTGTGCATTGGTATGGTGTTTTGGGATTGAGAGGATGGATGTTTTGAGTACTTGATTAGTCAGTTTATGGGACTTGTAGCATGTGGTTTGATCACGATGTCATGATAGCTTGGTACATTAATTGGTTATACACTTTCAGTGGGAGCTTTTGATAGTGATGATTTGGCAGTGTTGGATTGGTTTGTGATGTTTTTATGGCAGTTGTATGTATCTTCTTGGCTTGGAGATCTTGGTTTACTTGTATGTTACTAACATTGCAGTTGAGTGTGTGTAGACCTGGATGATCTTCATGGAGAGGATGGTTGTCATGATGCCATGTGTAGCTTGTATCACAGTTCAGTGGGAGTTGTTGGCAGTGATGTGGATGCATCATTGGTATGGTTATCTTCATGCGATTGGGGATATGTTTTCTTGGCTTAGAGTGTTTGTTATGATGTCATGGTACACTCTTGATTCTAGATTAGAGTTTGGCATATTACATGTTTTCTTGAGACCAAGATGTATGTTATGGTGCATGCGATCTCCTAGGAGGAGATGGTTAGATCACATTGTCATGATAGGTTCATGATTTTGTAGTTGGAACTTTGACATTGATCGTGTGTGAGTCTCTTGTATTGAGTACATTGATCATTTGCTTGATTACTTCATGATCTGGTGTTATGTTGCATTTGGAGTTTGGCATGGATTGATCGGTTACAGGTGCTCATGGATACTTAGAGATGTAGGTGATGGTTGGAGTTCTCTTGTGATTAGAGACATTTGCTTGATACAATTACTCTTTGGAGGTTTCAGCAGGAAGACCGAGGGAGCCTTCACCTGGATATGGACGTGAGTTCATGATGGACAGATAGAGGAGATTGTTCTTGGAGTGAGTCATGATGGCTTGGTTATCTTGGAGGAGCATTCTCATTCCCCACTCTTGGTCTACTTGGTAGCTTATGATTTGAGAGGTATTTTCCCATTATATCTTTCAAATGTGTTCAATTTTATGCTTTATCTTTCATAGACACAGATCTTGAGCTATGGATAGTTAGTTCTAGAGGATTCATTTGAGGGATGTTATGGCATGGTTATCTCCTTGTACATTTGAGTTTATGATATCATTCTTTGATGAGGATTGTTAGGAGATGGTTTATGGGCTGATTTCTAGTTATGGGGATGGTTACTTATGAGTTTGATCTTCTTGTTTTGAGAGGCTTACATCCATGTTGGGATTGTTACATTGATTTATATGTTGTACTTGATCTATGAGATTGATTGTTATGGATGTTGCTGAGGCTTTTCAGTTGGGGTTGTTTAGGAGATCATACTTGACACAACGGTACACTTTTGAGGTGTTGGTAGAAGGACATTATGGTTTACAAGTTTCTCTCTTCATGGTTTCTCCTTGTTTTGGGAGGATGGTGGCAACATGTTGTGAGAGATGATGTAACTCTTAGGTTGTATGTGTGGATCATTGCAATTGTTCTTGGTACTTCATGTTTTGATTGACTTATCACACCTTGATGTATAGTGTGGATTGGTAGACTTGATATGCTTTGGCATTACCTATGCATTGGGAGTTTCTGGATATGTATGTTCTTCATTGGCAGGTTTTATACAGGGAGCTTGGTTGCAGTTTATAGGTTGGATATGTTATTGGCATAAGTTTACTGATGTATTGATACCTTGGAGGTATGGATCGTTGGATGTATTAGCATGTGTTGTGGATGTTATTTCTAATCATGTGGGTTTTTATAGTTGACAACAGCTTGGTAGAGCCTTTGTTATCACTTGGATTTGATGCTTGTGCTCATGGATTGGTGCATCTTCGCCTTAGCATGTTCCTTTCCTTCCATAGGTGGCACGTTGGAGGATGAGAGGAGTTCTGGCTTGAGATGGTGGTCACTTTGTTCTTATTGTAGGTATCTTGTTGAAGCATGAGAGCATGTTACAGATTCATGTGGTTTCATGGATGGCTATGATGATGTATACCATGCATTGATCCCTTATGCAATGTATACAACAAGTGGGAGAATGTTGGGGTATGGTGTTGTACACCATTGAATAAAATGTTTTATTCTATTATTGTAATTAAATAATTATTTAGTTGTGATGCACCTTGGTGGTGTGGATAATCACACTAGGTAATTATTTGGTCCCACGTAATGATTGTATTGTAACATTGTATTACTATTTGTAGAAGACATGTGGCAGTAATTTAATATTGGGGAATTAAATATTGTAACAGCTTAGTACCCAATATTAGAAAAGGGGTCAATGGTTTTGTATTCACATGGTTTTGTGGTACATGGTTTTACCTTACCACCAGTTGTATTTGTGTGAGCTTGTGTCTATAAAAGCAAACACAATGTAGTGGTTTTGGGGGAGGTGAACAGGTTGAGTAGGTTGGTTGTGGTTATTGAGTCTTTCTGAACAGTGCATTTGTGAAGCATGGCATGGGATGTGTGGATTCATGCTTGGACACATGAGAGTGCATTGGAGGGCTTGATGTTTCAGAGGTATTCATTGTAACTCTTGTATTTGCTTATGGATGATTAATATGATGGAGTATGGATGCTTTTGGAGGCTGGGTTTTTCCCTCTTGAGGGTTTTCCTAGGGTAAATCTTGTGTTATCTTGTGGCTTGTCTATTTGATCTTTGCATTTGGCAAACTTGTATGTATGTTTATCTCTTTTGGGTTATGTGGGAAATAATTTGTGATTCTAGGTTTGAATGCAATATTTCCTAACACAAATTGTCACCTGCATAGACAGTTCCCACCATCTCTAGCCCCCCTCTCGCCCAACTATACAATTTTTCTATTTTTGTGCCATATTGGCATACTATGCCTGCATACATGTACCCATACTTGATTCTAATTTGGAAACATAGGCCTATAGTCTATGTATCCATATTACATATTAAATTAACAAATTCCATGAGATTCACTTACGTTGTGGTATTCAATATGATTTCTCAAGTTCTCTTTGTGCTTAGTTATCTAATTAACACCCAAAAAAAAAAGGTGTACCTCTGCAGAAATAGTAATGATGATAAAGAAAGAAATTTCTAAATATTAAGTGTGAATCCCTTGAAATATTTCAAGGAGAATACATGCATAAGTCCTTAATGACAATAGCAATGAGAAACATTAATCATAGGTCCTTAAAAGTACAAGGAGATAGTTGAAAGACCAGGCTTATATCTTTCTACAAATAGGGAAAGCCATCATTTTGTTGGTAAAATCATATTGCAAGAACTAAATCAGTTTGCCTATTAAAGTGATGTAAGATTCATTTATTTAACAAAGAAGATTTGAAGTAATGCTTGTTGATGGTGAAACCAACCCATATGTGGTGAAATGCCATTTGACTGGTCTCAAGATCCTAAAAGCAAGATTATGTATGCCATTTAGGTGTGTAATAGATCTGTTATTTGATATAGAAT
Organism: Sequoia sempervirens; assembly: GCA_007258455.2. Taxonomy (NCBI): domain Eukaryota; kingdom Viridiplantae; phylum Streptophyta; class Pinopsida; order Cupressales; family Cupressaceae; genus Sequoia; species Sequoia sempervirens. The sequence goes on from VDFB02324904.1 coordinate 124,199, forward strand.
AGTTAGATGCCTTCATCCCATCCACAATTATATTGAGACAATGATCTATTAGTTTTAATATGGAAGCAAATATACATGCTTCTTATGTTCATATGGCCTCACTCAAAACCATAGTGGTCACATTAGTTGCAAAATGTTATTTGTTTTAAATAATAGAATTTTAAATACGAAATACCAAAATGCATAGAATGCTTCTATGAATAATTTTATATCATACATATTTATCATACAATTACCAAACCAAGAAGGCAGTCTAACCACTTTTTATCGACCCTTAAAAATATTCACATCAAACACTTATCTAGAAATAGCACAGCCATTTACCTTAACATATTATGAAGACACAAATATCACATTTTCTAGTTTTAGATCAGTATGAATTAGATGTAGTTCATGCATATTTTCCACCATGAAAATACATAAGAATTAAGGCAAGAAATATCTTGAACTATAAGCTCTAATGTTTTATCTGAAAAATAGTGAAACAACTGATGAACATGACAGAGAGAAAGTCCTAGAATATTTTGAGAGCATACTTGCAGTATCTCATCTATGAACATGCATTAAAAAACCCAATAATTTTTTTGCAACAAGAAGAATAATACCATATTTAAACAAAAAAGCCACAAGTATTGCCTATAGTGTATACACATGCAACAGATTCCAAAAGTTGTCTGCCGATATCGCGTACAAGATCAATGCGAAACGGGCAATAATTGTTTTTGCGTAAAAAATCATATAAGCCTAGTCCAAGCTTCTCAAAGACTTGTTGAAAGCATTTGCATTCATTGACACAAGCTTTAACATTTAACTGTAAACTCTCCTTTGCCAGATTTAGCGGCATGGCTTGTTGCATTCCCAAATAAAGAAAACACAAACTATAACCCTTTTGCATCATTAAAAAGGTAGCATCTGGAAACTTGGTTTATGATCAAATATGTTCTAAACTATTTACAATACAAATGTGATTCCGGTAATCAAACCAGTTTCGCATCTAAACACGACTACATTAGGAAGACAAACAAGTGTTAGGAATCTTTGGTGCAGTGAGAAGTGAAATAACAGTCAATATGGTAGGAAATTTTTTTGAAGTCTAGAATCTTTAGTAATCTTTTCTAGTATCATAAGTTCCAATTTTATTCTACAAAAAATTAAGAAAATGTTTGACAAATCTCTTGCAGTAATCAATATGGTAGGAAAAACTTTTGAAGTCTAGAATCCTTAGTAATCTTTTCTAGTATCATAAGGTGAATGAGATAATTTAAGGAAATATTTAATGAACTTAATAACTTTCTTGAATGTTAAATTACAAGAGTATATGATTTCACTGGTAAACTTACTGAATGTTCCATATTTCAAAGTTGAACAGGAAAAAAAAAAGAGTTACATTTCAGATTCAAAACTGGGAACACTTTTTATTGTGTGTCTCACAATAACATTCCCATCAAAGAATCCCTAAAACAACCCATTTCATGTGCAATTTCAGTTGACCACACTCCACATTCTGAAGCCCCACACTTCTTCTACCATATGCCCATACACATACTTTATACATGAAGAACCAGAATCTACATTCTGAAGCCCCGCACTTCTTCTACCATATGTCCATACACATATTTTATACATGTGAAGAACCAAAATCCACATTCTAAAGCCCCAAACACACTTCCTATACCATTTGTCCATCCACACACTTTATACATAAACAAAAAAAAAGCAAATAGTTTTACCACACCTTTGTGAGTTTTCAAGTGGATTAAATACATAGCAATAAATACTATGATATTTTATATGATTTGTCATCTTCATTAAAAAAATGATGAGAACAAGTTACATGAAATTCGTTTATACATAGCAAGATGAACGTTAATGTGACTTTACTTGGCGTCTATGACTTGCAAAATTCGTTATGTAAGTTTATATCGAGCTACGACTCTAAAGTTAATTTGATGGCCCACATAATAATTAAAAGAAGCAGAATTTCAAAAAAATCATTCTCATCTCTCCACATTTTCTTGTACAGAGAAGACAAGTTATAAACTGGCATAATCAAATATGTGGAGCGCCAAGGTGCATAGTCCTCATGTACTGCTCGACAACTTATCAGCTATATTCTTTTTCCTTAGTATTAGGGATTCCCTACCAATCATGATGTCATCTTTAGTTTTTTTAATTAATTTTACTGAATCATGATACAACCATTAAATATTATTATCACACTATTAAAATCCATTTAATGCTACACATTTTGTGGAATGACGAACATATAGTTGATAAATTATTGGTCTTTTCTTTTGCATACATTTATGTTGTACACGAGGTCAATTGGTAGGCCGCAAATGATTTATGTGCAACAAAGGTCTTAGTGGAGAAGTGATAGCTTCAAATCAGCTATGCATCTACTTACAGTTATCCAAACACAACTAAAACAATTTAACCTTTGAATGAGATAGATAATTAAGCTTCATTCACAATATACTAATGCCACGTTTTCTTTGTTGATTGGGCGATGAGCTTTTCTGAGTTGGATTTCATAGTTTACTACCCTATACATTTTTTCTAATGGTGCGATTTTCTTGACTTCCCCATAGCTTTTAAATGAAAACTAAGGAGTAAAGAATTTAGATCAATTCATTGTCAAATTACCTCAAGCACAAAGTAGAATAGGATAGTTAAAGAGTTTTAAAGTATTCAACATATTGTCTCAGAAACAAGGTAGTTAAGCATTTAGGACAATTTAGATCAAAAGATAGTAAATCTTGCTAAGATTTGACAAATATTTTTTGTGTCTAAAAATTTTGAGTGACCATCAAGCCTGGAAATCCCAACAACAACATTTGCAAGTGCACCACTAGGGGCCTTGACAAATGCATGTGCTTCATCCAATGAACATCTCCCTTGACAAAACTATCAAACCAGTCTACTTAGCTGCTAGCCTCCCCAACTCCATCTTTTTGAACCCTACTTAAAACAACAAACCCAATTCAAAAAATTTCATACCTCTTATATTAAATGTAAATACAAACCCAAAAAATCCAATTATGAACATAATGCCAAACCTGCATAAGAGAGATGCAAGATGCAATAGATACAATGAAAAGCCATTACATATTTTTGTGGGAGAGATGTAACATCAACGATGTCTAACATGTCCAATAAATTATACTGCCAATGCTTGTGAGGATTATTTAATTCTATCATGTGTTGCACTGTCCATGTTGTATTATTACTCAATACATGTTATCAATGCCTATGCTGCTCTAGTTAGTTAAATGAAATTTACATCAAAAGACAATATTAAAAAAATGAGAGAATATTAAACAAACAAATTGCAAAAGTATAAGATAAACACACTTTGCATATGCTTTATGTGTCTCCACACAGACCATAATGTCAGCAGTTTCTAACTTCAAATGGATGTGAGAGAATGCTCTAAA
>VDFB02324904.1:128781-141342 GCA_007258455.2 Sequoia sempervirens
GCATATTCTCTTGGTTTTTCACATGCTCCAACAAAAAATAGCTTTTTGATGATTGAGTCAAGTGTCCATGCATGATTTTTAGATTCCACCACCTTTTTCATGATCTTTCCACCACCTTTGCATCAAATAGCAAAGTTTTCATGTTGAAAGACATATAATATCAATTCAATTTTGAATTCTAGTGATAACTGATATACAATTAAAGTTTGGAGGGAAACAAGCTTGTGAATTTAAGTCAAATTATTGAGGAGTTTGAGGAAAGAAGAACCAAAGGCTACATAATTGGGTAGAACTCCTCCATTTGAAACTCTGGTTTTTAAGGTATGTGAAGTATTTGTACATTGTTTTTCATTCTATTATGGCTTGCTTTCATTTTTGTTGTTTTGCATATTCCATGTTGATCATTGATTGTTTGTCATGTTAGAACCTTAGGTTGTCAATGGACATTTTAAATTACACAATTCTATACACTTTCCAATTATATTTTTAAACCACACATCTTTGAAGTATTTTGTTATTTAACAATTGACTTACTTTGCACGTATGCTTTCAAAGCTTTCATTGAGGTATTTTGTCAAACAGTTATACAAACTAGTGTATTTCCTTATCTATGCTACCAAATATTCCATACATGTCTCTAAAAAATTGGAATATACTCCTAATGCAGTAGGGGGAGGCCTGCAACACACAAACACACAACTTGAATCTACAAACACAATTTCAATTTACATTTTCATCGAGACCTCTTCATTCAACATATTCACACTATCCCTTGTAGCATATCAAATTCACTCAATTGGGTATAATTCCTCTTACACAACCTTTCAACTCACAACACAACACACATCAGGGACCCATTACAAAGTCTTTCAACATATCCAACAATCACCAATGCTTGTTTTGTACTGAACTACACAAATCAAGTTTTCTATGCTTATAAGTGCCCAGGTTAGCCCACTTTTACAAGGGGGCCACCTTCAAAACTTGTCCAAATCCCTTGAAACCTTGGGGCAGTACTTTATATTTGTCAAAGCTTCAAATTATAGTGTTAGATTGTAGACATTCAATCATTTACCACCCAAACCATAAAACCCTCTCCCTAGGCTTAGAAACTCTAGTTTTTATTGAAAGTAGCACTTTCCAAACACTCCAAAACTTGAAAACTATTCAAACAAGTCTAAAATACCCTACTCATGCTCAAACTAACATAAAATAATGCTGCCCAACTCAAAAACTCAATTTCACTAACCAAAACCTCAGTTTTCTTAAGGAAATCTCAACATTTCCTCATTTGGTTTGACGCCCAATCCAATGATCATCCTCCATTCAAGTTTCTCATGGCCTTTGATAATGTAAAACTTCAACTTCAAAAACTAACATTTGAAAGAGGTGATCGTTGGTCTCCCTCTTTAATACACTTTTACAACCCTGGTGCAAGAGCACCTACACCTCATCCTCCTTATTTGATCATTTGATGGTAATTAGGAGGTTAATAGGTAGGTGGATGAGTCTTTGAGCATGTTTTGTTTTGAATAAGGTCAATCAAGACCACTAAGCATGTCTTAGGTTGAGTTTTTGAGTTTAGGTGTTAAAATGTGAAAAATGGTGATCTTGCACTAAAGTATCTTTGTAGCCTTTGAGAGAAAGTTTTTGAGTTTACATGTAAAGTGTGCAAGATTAGTGTTTTTTGGATGTGATAAGGCTCATTTCAAGCCATTGGTGTGGTTTTAGTGAGTTATAGGTGTTAGGGGTGCAAACTTACAATATGAGTATTATTGTTGTTATATGATGTGTAAATGATGTAAACTTGGCCTTGAAAGGTCATTAAGGGTTTGAAATTCAGTTGCAAGGTAGTTGGTCGATGGGATGTGAAGAAGAAGCCTTTAAATGGCATATAGTCACAGAATGTAAGTTTGATTTGGAGTTTTTGAGAAGAAAATACATTGAAATCTCAAGTTTAGCAGCAATTTTCTATGTTTTCATGTTTTTTCCTGACCTGTAACTCCTATAAGGAACCCCATGATGTCTGATTTAAGTGTAGGATGCATTATTTGAGTGCTAGGAAAGAAATAGGAGCAATAAACCTACTACTACAGTGAGTTTTGTGAACAAAATTGCATGTGAACGAGGGCTTAGGCCTAGGGTTTGGAAGAATCTCTATGGGAGGTCATGATGTTTTTAATTTTTAGGCATGTGTAGGGTTAAGGTCCCTTTTTCAAGTTTGTTTTAAAGTCTAGGAGGTTGTGGAAGTAGCATATTCAATAAACCCTCTTGAATAGTGCATAAAACAAGGGTTTTTGGGTTTGGCATGAATTTTTCCATACTAGAGGAATCTAGTTGTGGTTTTGGAGGTTTGGGAATCTAAGAAATGCTTCCCCAAGGTTTCAAGGTCCTGTGATAAGTTTGAGGGCATGTTGCTTTGCAAATTAGGCCTAATCAGCCTAATTAGGTCAACCTAGAAGGGGTGTTTTTGGGGATTTGGTCCAAAGGACTTGTACTTGGTATTGAGATATGTGATATAACTCTGAAATGGGTTTCTAAAATCATGAATAGTTTGTCTAGTGTTTTGGAGAACGTTTGAGTTATTGGGAAAAATCTGAGTTTCCACTACTATTAGGGTTCAAGGGGTGAAAGTGTGAAATCTAGCTTCTGATGATTGCAAATCTTTGAGGATTGTTTGGTTTGTTCAAATATGTCATCTTAATCTTGTTAGATGACTCTTAAAGGCATGTTGTCAAATTGGTTGTGATTGAGCCTCCCAGGTCTACATCAAACCCTTCACTATTTGTTAATTTCACAACTTAGCACTTTTTGCACATTTGGATAATTCTACTACCTATTTAAACTATTTTGGTTTTCATCTCTATTTCTAAATTACCTCATTAGTAAAGCTAACTCATCACCTATTTTGTCTATTTATGAAGCCTTGAATGATAGATATATTTCATTTATTTTAATGGATACATTTTTTTAGGAACTAATATTCATCTCATTACCATGCTATAGGTAAAATTATCCGCCACACTAAGAAACTAACAGAGGAAGAGTATGAAACCTTCAAAGAAAAAGAGAGAGAATGGGTGGTGACATATCGTCAGAAGAAGAAATTGGAAATGATTGACGAAAATAAGCCAATTGAAGAGGAACCTCAACCATCAAAAAGAGAAAAGAAATTGGTAGCACAAAGGGAACAAATGCAAAAGAGTCGTGCTAGGTGATGAGCCCAAAGTATGCTCATAATTTGAGTATCATGGTGTACTTTTAATACCCTTGTTTTTGTTGTTCATGGTTGTTTAAACTCTTTAGAAACCTTTTATTGGGGGATATCCTGTAGCAATACACTTTTATATTCCTGCAGCCTATCATATTGATATGTCTATATTTATCACCCTAATTGACTTTCCAAATGACTGGTATAAAGCATGTAGTTTTTGAATGATGAAGTAAATTTGATATGTGATTAATAAATGAATATCATGTAAGTTGTCGTGCATGTTTTAGTTCGCTTCTGTCACCTTGTGTTTCACAGGTTGTTGAAGAAAGTATGATCGAGTCAAGCGCAACTGATCTCAGTCTTGCAGTAAAGTCCATTTCCTGCACGACTTCGAGGAGGTTATTCTGGCAAAGACTCTTTGACCAAAATTTTTGGGAAGGAATTTAAATGTCATTTATTATGGAAAGAGTGGAATGTTGAATTCTCTCTCTAAATCATGTTGAGTGGATAAGTTCATTTATTTAGTCTGTTCCTCGATTCCTAGATGCATTTACATCCATGTCTTTCTCTGTTTGGGTTAGTTAGTTTTTTTCCTAATTTAAATAAGTGTTTCTCCTGCGCGAGTGAGCAAGCATAGTGAGATAGAACTTATATCATGTAAAAGTTAGTATGATAATAAAAAGTAGAGTCTGTATGACAAGAGATAGAGCTTTTTGTTAGTTTTCATATGAACAGAACAATGTACACCATTATGAGTTTACAAATAAAATTTGATGAAGTTATGAGTTCAATACTTGCGTAATTAGTTGATGCTTGCTAAGGGGGCCCACTTAGTAAGTATCTGTAGTTAGTTAGTTAGTCATTCATTTTTCTGTTGATCATAAGTTAGATTTCATTTTTGAAGTTTCTGTGCAAACTCAATCTTATATTGTTCCTGCAGCATCGGGAATCCATCCCTATGTCTGTTCCTATAGCATAAGGCCAGTTCATAGTTGTTTCTCAGTCGTAGCTGTTATGATTTCTGCTTTTGTTAAAGTATGGTTGAGTTTAGAGAACTTAGCATTACCTTCATGTAACGTAGGTAGAATTCTTTCCAAGTATTTATTTCCGTTAAGTTGTGACTGAAACTAGTTCTTAGTGCACATACAATGCCGCTCCATTTCAAGTATACATTCCCTGGTTTGACAAGTAAATGAATGCCCATGAAAAGATATTAGTCACCTATTGGAATGTCCAATTCCCAGGATAGGTTTTATCATGATTTTCATATCCTTTTGTGGGCACGACCATTTTTGGCGCCTTTGCCGGGGATGGTGTCAAGCTAAGAACCTGTTAGAAGTCTTTTTTTAGTAGTAGTTTAGTCTGTTATTCAAGAATTTTCAAAATCCTTCAATTCACCATTCATTCTATTGCATGCATAGAAGAAGAGATGCTCTGGGAAGATTTAAAAAATGTGACACATGTTTTGGATTTAAAATATGTGATACCATTTGAAAGCTATAGATGTTTTTCAACCAACCTATCAATAAGGACTTTAGTCATAATTTGAATAGAAAATGAATAATAATTACTTATTAAATTCAAATTAAAACATAGTTTATATTGGTGGAAAGCTAAGAATATCCTTTAAAAACCCAATTCATTTCATCAATTTTGGGTAGGATAAAAGTCGTCAGCCATATACCCATCATATTGCCACTTTTTTTCCCATCATGATCCTGCACATACCCATTCCCTTGATGGTCAATGAAATAATAGGGATGTGTGGGTCATGATATTTCTATAGAATTAACTCACCTAACAAGACATCAAAGGGTTTTTCCTCCACTTGGATGGTGGTTGTTAATTTCCTCTCCCTTCTATGGTTTTTAAGCATACCTGATCTTTATTGTTTGGTTGAAATATGAATATCTTTGGTAGTGTATGCTTAGATGCTAGTATTGAAGAGTTATTTTAAAAAATGAGAATTATCTAAATCTATCTAATTTTTTCTAATTTTTTTAGGAGCAATAGCAAGTTGATGTGGCTAATCAAGAAAGGGAATTGATATTGGGCTAAGATTGTCTCCAAATAATTTTGGTTATGGTGATACTTCTTTGGTATCATCCAATAGAACCACATGTGGATCTATTAGGAAGGTTTAAGTTGAAATGGTTTTTGGTATAGTTGGGTGTCATTAAATTCTATCATGCCCAATGATATAGTGTTTTGAGTCATAATATAGATCAATTGGCTACCATTGGTGACTATTATTAGGATTTGGCATAGGCTTGGAAGATAGCTATAGTTGGTTCACTTTTCCATGGGGATTTTTGGATGGTTTTGATATGGTCCAAGAAATAGGGCCTATGGTTGATTCATATAATACCTTCATTCTAGATTATTTTGAGAGATCCAAGGCTACTAGTATTGACTTGAGTTTTTCCATTAAGGAGTGGTCCATGGTGGGTTGATCTATTTATTAAGGGACTAGGGCGATCCCAACTATGATAGAATTCATGGTGGTGGATTTTTTAGAGGTGAACCCCCCCAAGGTCTAAACCATTGGCTTGGTTACCAATTTGGAGTTTTTTGCCCAAACTATCCAAGGTATGGGTTAAAACTAAAATTGGGTTTCCTCTAACCAATAAAATAAAGAGGGGTAGGTGGAAATGAGAATTTGAGGATGAGAAAATAAAATAAGATGGTGAAAATAACGGTCCCAAGAGAAGAATACCAATAAACAACAAAGGGGGGATGGTCAAGACCAAGAAAATCAAGGAGATTTAATAAATTCCTTCACCAATGAATTGGAAAGGGACATGAAAAGGGTTACTCCACCCAAGTTTAAAAAAATCATGATAGGAGATGGAGTCACAACATGGATCGTCGAGATTGAGAAACATTTTGAGATATGTAATTATTTGGAGATAACTAAGGTGATTTGGGGAGCATATCGAGGGGCAAGATAATAATCCAATTAATGGATGAAGAAGAAACATAATTAGCATTGAGTTGTTTGTTTTTGACTTGGGATAAATTCAGAGTAATTTTTAGATAGAGGTGGTTACGTCAACTCTACTTTGATTAGAAGGTGAATAATTTTTAAGAAGCTATGATAGGGCAATATGTCAGTAAAAAAATAATAGGAGAAAATTCACTAGGTTGTTGAAGTATATTCCTCAATACTAAAAGGATGAGAAGTTCAAAATAAGGAAGTCATGGATCATGGGCCTACATGCTCAAATTATGGTTGACGTTGATTTTCATGTTCCAACAACCATTGACCAAGTTTTTGAGAAGGCTATAAAGCAAGAGAAAATGTTGAATCCATCTTGACATACCTATTGGGAAAATGTCTCAACCTTGCAATTACATAAGGTACTATTGATAGGTACCATTCATCATTAGGTCTTAGATATGACAGTCAATATTTTGTTGGCTTGACTTCCCTAAAAGGAAAACCTATTTTATCAGGGTGTTGTATTACAGTTATGTATTGTGATGTATTCTGAGAGTTTGATGGCTGTCATGTTGCCTTTGGATCTCTGGTATGTGATACCCTTGTGAGAAGCTTGCTCTGTAAGTATATTGTAATCTTTGTGATTTTTGAACAATATATTGGGTAGCTTTTGGAGTATGGGGTTTTTCTCTCAAAATAATTTTTCCCACATAAATCATTGTGTTATGGTATGCATGATATTTATGTTTATTTTTGTTTAAGTTTTTGTAACTGTTCTAATGATCTATAAGGTTTTCAATATCCTCCTCTCAAGATTAGTGTAGGAAATTGTTCCGCTATCTTAGCTTCCATACAATACTAAGACAAGACTAGGAAGAAGTTTTTCTGGTACAAGTCATCACCTTTATTCAAATAGAAAGGATGAAATCAAAATTCTAAATTGGACAAAAATGGTAAGGAACCTATAAGTAATAGAAATAATTCTCAAAATGGGAAAAGGAGCATAGATGTTACAAAAAGAGATAATTTCAAGATCAATTGACCTATCAAGAAGAAAGGACTTCCAGGTGAATGTTTTAATTGTGGAGGAGATCATTACACAAACTAGTGCCCAATCAAAAGTTAATGAAATCTATAGAGGGATCAACTATTGCATTCTCAACAAATAACTTTTCAATAGAGGATTAAGGTAGCTATGGATAACTTCCAAGATGAATATCACATTACTCTTATTAAGGTTATATGTATGTTGTTCAAAATACATATGTCAATTCTAATAGACACTAGTACAACATGATGTTTTATCACATAGTTTATTAAAGAAAAATCATATAAGAGCTAGATTTATGGCTAAACCCTTGTGAATTAAATATGACAACTAGTATAGAGCTTAGGTAAATAAATGTTTATTTCAAGCCAAGGCTATTTTTCCATCTTTTTCAACTGAATTCAACTTGTAGGTAGCTTCATTTGAATCATATGATGTCATTTAAGGAATGAACTAGATGTGGTGACATAGAGTGAAAGTATATTTTTTTGATAAAATAGTTGAGTGTATGAATGAATTTGGGAATCAAACCTTAACTCAAGGGTTATAACATGATGTTAAGATTATAAAGAATTCTATAATGTAGTTAAAAAAGGCTAGAAGGAAATGTTGTCAAATTAAACCTTAAACCTTAATCCCTAACCCTCAACCCTTAAACCCTAATCCCACAACCTGCAACCCACAACCCTAATCCCTATCCCTAAACCCTCAACCCTTAAACCCTAATCGCTCAACCCTTAAACCCATAAACCATCAGCGCTCTACCCTCTACCCTATACATTAAACCCTCAACCCTAATCCCTTAATCTTATACCTTAAACCTTAATCCCTCAACCCTTAAACCCTAATCCCTCAACCCTCAACCCTAATCCCTATCCTTAAACCCTCAACCCACATCAATTAAACCCTCAACCCTTAAACCATAAATCCTTAAACCCTTAAACCCTCTACCCTCTACTCTATACATTAAACCTTCAACACTAATCCCTCAAACCTATACCTTAAACCCTAATCAATTAACCCTCAACCCTTAAACCCTAATCCCTCAACCCTCAACCCTTAAACCCTCAACCCTCAACCCTGAAACCCTCAAACCTTAAACCCTTAATCCCTAAATCCTTAATCCCTCAACCCTCAACCTTTAAAACCTCAACCCTCTACCCTATACCCTATACATTAAGTTCTATCAAACCTAATCTCTTAGCCCTATATCGTAAACCCTAATCCCTCAACCCTTAAACCTTAAATCCTCAACCTTGAACTCTAATCCCTATGCCTAAATTGTCAACCCTCAACGCTCAAATTCTAAACCCTCAACTCTCAACCCTCAAACATCAACCATTAAACCATAAACCCTTAAACCCTCAACCCTCAACCCTCTACCCTATACATTAAACCCTCAACCCTAATTTCACTCAACTCTCAACCCGTAAACCCTAAGGAGGGAAGGCAAGGTAGAGAGGGTGAAAGTGACCTAGAGAGGGTGGAGAGAGAATAGGGTAAGTATTGGTTAAGAGGGAGGGAACTAGAGAGGGAGTGAAAGGTGGAACCTCGACTATCTGCCATCAATCATAAACTATAAAATTTAAGCCTTATCAAAGTAGGGGGGAGAGACACAAAGAGAAATAAAAGTTAGTTTTCTATCAATGCAATCAATTTGGCGAGTGACAAATTTGGTGAGCTTGCATCTCATTTGTCAAGTGCCAAATTTGGTGCTCGCCAAATGGGTTGCATTGGGAATCAAACCCAAAGGGTTAGACGACTATTTCATGCCAGGGGCATGATTTTCTGAAATGGTAATGAAATTTCACACATTTTCGGCCATGCTAACTATCAAGTTTGCATGTTTTTCAATGCAAGTTTATAAAAAAACCATGATGACATTAGGCTCTCTCTTACCTATATAACCATATAATATTTTTAAATTTGTATTATGTTAAGATTATCATCCATAACTTCTCTTATTATTGCCTTTTCTTTTCGTAGAAAACCCACATGTGCTAGTTTTAGAATAGAATTTTTTAGATATTCATCAAAATTTGAAACAAATTGGGTGAAAGCACGAAGTTGAGTCTACTTAAGGTGCAAGTTTCAAACTTAGAAAAGAACAAGAAATTAGGCAAAACGAAACAGGATCCCGTTATATAGAAAACATGATCTTGTTTCACTTCGGGGCCCCAAGTCAAAAATATGATCTAGTTTCATAAAAGAATTAATTTTATACGCTTTTATGAAATAGGATCTCATTTTCAAAATGGGATCTTGTTTCATAAAATACACTAAAAATTAGTTTTGTATGCTTTTAAGAAATGAGATCCCGTTTTATGAAATGAGATAATTAAATTTTTATGCTTTTAAGAAACGGGATCTCATTTTGTGAAAGGGGATTCCATTTTGTAAAATGGGATCTTATTTAATAAAAGCATAAAAAACAAATAAAAAAATTATGAAACAAGATCCCGTTTTAGAGTGTGATCCCATTTTTAAAAATTTAAATTTGTGGTTGAATTTTTGCTTTGTTTTTTAGTTTGGGAAAAAGCTTGGGGATCTAAACCCAAGCTTTGGACAGGGTTTGACCTATAAAACTTGAAGGTCATGTCAATGTCACAAGAAAATGGTGACTTTGGACATATGTTTGAAGACATTTTTTGCATAATTTTTTGATGAAATTAAAACCCATTATAGATTAGACAATGTAGATTCTAAATATGTAATTTTTTTTACAATTGGATTTTTTTTTCTATTTTTCTATTAATTTTTGATGAAACTAGTCCATAAAAATGAAATATCAAAGGTGTTTTAGTCTTTTAATAACTTTTTATTAAAATATATTTTTTTAAGATGAATTGTATGAAAAAGTACTTTAGACAATTATTTTCAATTTGAAAAAATGATAAGTTTAGGTCATCTTGTGCATGACATACACACCGATTTTTTTAAATAACAAATATGACTACTAAAAAATTAACAAAAAAAAGTATTCAATAAAAATTACAAAAAAAATATCAAAAATGTGCTTCAATGAGTTGCAAATATTTTTCCAGAAGGATTTATAAAAATAAAATTATTTAGGTCAAAATATGGATGAGTACATGCACATGGTATGGTAAAAAAGTGACTTTTAAACAATGGTTTTAAGAAACACCTATTGAAAATTAATTTGTATCATCTAGGTATGAAAATAAATTACATATTTGTAAACTAGACCTGAGTACTATATTTTATGAGCAGTGACCTTTTTTCACAATTCCATCTCTAAGTGCTTCAAATCTTAAGGTCAAATGTGACAAACTCTGAAAATTAGGAAAAACACTTCCACTTTTTGGCCAAAAAGTGGACTCAACTTCTTGCACACACCCAATTATTTGCTTACAAACTAGACTCAATTCTATATGTATTCAAAAAAAAAAAAAAGTTTTCAAAAAATTTAGGGGGGAGGATCCTCAAATTTTAACATTTTAGGATGTGTCCACATTGAAAATTCATAAAATATTATATATTAAAAAATTAGTTGAAAGAATTGGGATTGAATACATGGTGTTAGCTAATTTCTCACCGTTCAAATTTTTGAAATTCTAAAAAAAGTTAACGAAAAAGGGACGTTCCCACAGATGCACTATGTTGTTTTTTGATAAAAATAAGACCACTTCTTTTTTTTTTGGCAGGGGGGGCTTTTTGAAACCCTTAATCTTCATCATTTTCACAAAAAAATAGTAGCTTAGAAAGTAGATTCAGAGCACTACAACTCTTCTTCTTATTGCATCTTCAAATTTTGAGCATAACTATCTTCATTTTCTCATGAACATCATACTTTGTTGATTTTAGAAAAAAAGCGGTATCTTAAGAGTCATTTTTGTGTCACAACTTGGTGTACTTACCCTATTATGTATATATTTAAAATATTTAGATGCATCAAAAAGTATTTGTGGATGACCACATCAATTAGAATTACATCTGTTTGAAGTAGAGTTGGATGTTGGTGCAAATTATAGCGAATGTGGTGAAGATAAAAGGAGAATTATATTCCAGTGTGTGTGCATGTATCAAAAGATCATATGTACTGAGGAAGAGTGTTATTTGTAACTCTGGCACGTGTTGAGTTACTTTAAATATCCACGAGCTTTATCATTGTATTACAGTAGGAGTAGTGTTCCACTTTCTATACTATTTCATTTGGGGATTGGTGTTTCCAATATATTGGTACCTACAAACACAATAAGGAATTCTTGCCTCAAGTAGGTTGGTGCCTACTTCAGTGTGTAAAATTCACTTGTATATTTTTTTCATTGTGAGGCTAGATTTGGGTAGTAAATCCAAGCAACTTTTCTCACTGTGGTTTTTCCCATCCTGGGTTTCCATGTATATCTGGTGTTTACATGTGTAGATGTGTGTGCTTAAGTTGTTCCTTGATCATTATCTTTCTTCTTTGATTTAAGTGTGATTTCTAATATGTACATTTCAGTTAAAATTTTTAAATAGATTTGATCTAATAATTCACTCCCCTCCTCTTAGTAGATTGTATGCCCTTTAGGTGGAACCCTTGTTCCTACTTTACATTCAAATTTTGTGTGAAATCTAGATTATTTGGCTAGACATTCTTACTCTTTGTGTGAGGTGTATTAGGTCAAAGAGATGGTAGAGTATTTCCCTCTCCTTTCCTCTCAATCTAAGGATCTAAATAAGGAAGAGAGATCTTCGTAAACATGTATTTGTTCATAATACCCATTTAATGGATATGTGAACTATTAGGCATAGGTTAGGAACTGTGTAAGATTTAGATCCTTTGATTATTTTGTGGGCTTATTGTTTTTATGGGGTAGCTTGATTATAATTGTGTTATTATTTAGATTTTGTTTCAATTGTTTCTTTCCTTTTATAAAGTGTTTTTAATTTCTTACAAAACCATTTTTACCCCTTAGTAATCAAAAGCTTATAATATAATATAAATTTATATTATTTACTCAAAAGTTAAGATGATTATATATATAAGAATATATAGGGAGTTATATTTATAATATAAAGGTTTTTATATACTAATGTAATATAGTATAATAATATAAACTTATCTTAATTATTTAAGAGTTATTTTAAAGTACATTTTCAAATATAGAACATTTTCAAATATAGAACATCCTATAATATTTTCCACCTTTATTTGCATATACCTTATTCAAATTTAATATTATTAATTACAATAAATAATATTATAATAAAATATTTATAGTGTAATAATATAAAATTATTTTATTTACTTAATATTTGAGAATTATATATGATTACTTAGATTCCATGATAGGATAAGTTTACTAAGTGAATCCTCAAGAGTAATTTTAAGAGTGATTCAATTAGACAAGGATC
>VDFB02324904.1:149330-232609 GCA_007258455.2 Sequoia sempervirens
TCTCTATGGACGTTCATTTACTTGTCAAACTAGGGGACATATACTTTAAATGGCGCAGCACAATATATGCACTAAGAACTAGTTTCGGTCAAAACTTAACAGAAATAAATACTTGAAAGGAATTATATCTACACTATAGGAAGATAATGCAAAGTTCTTTAAACTCAACCATGATTTGATCAAAACAGAAACCATAATAGCTACGACTAAAACACAAACTGTGAACTAGCCTAATGCTACCGAAACAGGCACAGGGATGGACTCCCTATGCTGCAGGAGCAATACAAGACTGAGTTTGTATGAAAACTTCAAAGATGAAAGCTAACTGATGATCAATAGAAAAGAACAACTACTAACTAGCTACATATACTTACTAAGTGGGCCCCCTTAGCAAGCATCTACTGATTATGCAGGTGCTGAACTCAAAACTTCATCAAACTTTATTCATGAAAATAGAATGGTATACATTGTTTTGTTGATATAGAAACTAACAACAAACTCTGTCTCTTGTCAAACAGATTCTGCTTTTCATTATCATACTGAATCTTACATGGTATTTGCTATATCTCTATCACTATGCTTCTATCTTACTCTAACTATCATCTCCTTCTTCCCTCACGTAGAAGGAGTACTTTATTTAAAATCAAGAGAGCAACTAACTGACTAACCCTATCAAAGAAAGACGTGGAAGTAAAGTGTATCCCAGAATCAAGGAACAAACTTCATAAATGAATTTATGCGTTCAACCCGATCTGGAGAGAATCTAGTGCTCCACTCTTTCTAGATTGACTATTATTAAAATATTTCCCAACGGTTTCGGTCAAAGAGTCTTCGCCAGAGCTTCCTCGAAGTCCTGCAGGAAATAGACTTTACTGCAAGGCCGAGATCAGCTGCGCTTGACTCGATCATACTTCTTCAACAACCTGTGAAACACAAGGTAACAGATGCGAAAGAAAAGGTGCATGGCACATACACAATATCCGTTCATTAATCACATATTTAAATTTATTTCATCATTCAAAAACTATATGTGATATACCAGTCATTTAGGGAGTCAACGGGGCAATAAATGTAGTCAAGTCAACACAATAAGCTGATAGAATATGAAAATGTTTTGCTACAGGATATCCCTATAAAAGGTTTCAAAAGAGTTTTAAACAACCACGAATAACAAAAGTAAAGGCATTAAAAGTTCATCATAATATCCAAACTATGAGCACATTTTGGGCTCATCACTGCCCCCTACTTAGCCTAATGTTGGTCCTCCAGCATTAACTTTCCTGGTGGTTTCTCTGAAATCAGTGGTTGTTGCATGACTCTGAAATGGAGTTCCAAACCTGTAATAAAATCCTCTGAAAGCCTAGCACCTTTCATACCTACGGTCTTCTAAATCATCATTAAGATTTGTAGCCTGGTGAGGATAAAGGGGCCACATTAGCAAAGGAGGTCTAAATGTCAATGGCAACCATAGTTCAAATCTCTTTTGAAGTCCCAACTGTATATATCTACTTGATCGTTTAAGAGCTGCTGTGAAATTTAGGGGACTGTGAGGTTCGGACCTTCTTAGCCCAACAGTTAATCTTTCCCACCTTTTCTCACTTTTGGTGTATGACAGTCTCCAAAATGAATGTGACTGTGCCTTAAATTCATCATATACCTGTTTCCTGAGATCAAATATTTTCTCTCTGGCTGTAGTATTATTAATGCCATATGTCAGAGTAAACCAAGTTTTCAGCATTGCATGGGGGTTTGAACTTTGAGAGCGTAATGGAACAGGCTCATTCCTTTTGACTTCCTCATATGTCTCCCATTGCCTGCCATAATTTACTTCATTTGCTGCCCATGACATAAATGATCTCAAATGGATATCACCAATATACAAAAGAGGGTTCCATTCTATTTCAAATGGAATTAAGAAGCCATGTAAATAAAATTCACATAGAGAATTTCTTAACCAATTAGGGGCTGCCTAGTATGCATCGTAAAATTCTTTAGCAGTGTGAAGTATAGGATCTTGATTTCTAGAAATTCTCATTAGTTGGAACCATAAGAACTGTTTCTTAAGGCACAGAGCATAAATTCTGGGTGGAAGTCTACATTCCATAATCTGACCAGTTACTTTTAACATTTCATCCATTTTTGCTTTTAACTCAGAAATTTCCTATTTCTAACTTTCAATTTCCTTTTTCAGTTTCTTCCTTTCTACCTCCCACAGACTTTGTTGCATGTCAGTCTGGGCTAGGTGCCAAAAAGTCAGGGTTTGTAATGTAACTGTTTCCTAGTTAGCTTTAACATATTCCAAAAACTCAATCAAAAACATCTTCTTATAAACAACAATGGCTTTACAAGTTGCAAGGTGAAATATAGCTTCACTAGGCACATTCAATTGTTTAGTCTGTTTCTGCTCTTGCTGCAAGATGAATTCTTGTTGTTGTAGTGGAGAGGACTGTGCTTCCTCTGAGAATTGCATAGCAGCGGTAGCCAAGTCAGCAAGACTTGGTAACCCTTGCTCCATTTCCTTTGTCTCAACTTGTTCCTCTTTAGGAATGAATGAACTCTATGCAGCATTTTTGGACACATTCTGAGAAACATCAAATTCAGACCCTACAGACCTTTCTAAAATTACAATAACCTCTGGTTGAGGTGAAGCAGGGGAGGTCTTACATTGTTTCCTTATGGAAACTCTTCTTGACACTGGTGCGGCTGCAGGAGGTGTTCTGGTAGCTTTCCTCTTTCTGGTCTGCTTAGAGGGCTCTGCCCTGCCAAAGGATGATGGTGAACTGGTGTTTGCAACAGGTGTTGCTGTAGGAGAGACGGCTGCAGGGGAAGGTGCTGTAAGAGAAGAGCATTGCCTTTTCTGAGAATGAGGGTCAGACTCTAGGGTTTGTTCTGCCCCAGATGACTCACCTGCCTTTGTTTTTCCCTTCTCTCTCCTAGTGACATACCTAGTTTGTACCCGAGCAGAAGATTCTGGTGGGGGAGCTGCAGGACTAGGTGCTACAGGAGTAGATGACCCTTGCCCTGTTCTACTAGTAGACGCAATTTCTTTTTTCTTTTTCTGAGGCTGTGGGGTAAGTACCCTAGGTGGTTGTGGAATTTGCAAGCTCTTTTGGGCAACAAATTGTTGCCAAGAAAGAGGTGAGACATCTCTCAAAGAGCATTCAATCAGTAATTTTATAAGGCCATGATGAGCAACAGAATTATCTCTCCCTTGTTGGGTTCCGTGGGCACTTTGTTTCAAAAAATTTAACAGGAAATTTGAAACATTTATAACTAACACATGCCTCATATGACTTAATAATTTGAAATGATAAGAATGCAGGTAGGAGAAATAGCCTTCACAGGTTAAATGCTTGATTATGTAAGCGACGTATTTTGAATAAGGAGGAGGCAACGATACCCGCTTGCATCCCTACTTGGAGACTTCCAAAGGTCCATCAGTGGGCATTGAAAACTCAGCCCTTGCAACGGCAATATCTGAAGAAAAATTTTCTCCAACGGCTAGAAGCCCGATTACTTCAGCAATTTTGTCTTTAGTTGCAACAACCGTTAGACCCCACACAGTAGCTTCCCCTTTAGAAAGGGTTTTCAAAAATTCTCCAGCAGCCTCCTCATCAAAAGTATTTAAACTCAAGAAGTAGTTTAACCATCCACAGAGGCTAAATGTGTGGACTATTTGAGGATTTTGCAATAATAATTCATGAGCTACAGGCTCATGTCGCACCAGCTGACCACCCACGTTCTCAATTTTCCCCTAGCTAAACTCAATTCCTTGCTGAAAATTCAAATTCTTTGTTTCCCTTTCTGTTCTAATTTTTCTTCTGTCGTGCTGTCACATTTGTTTCTTTTTCAAAAATAAACTTTTTGAACAAGCAGTTTTAATCGTAGTTTACAAGAAAAATATGTAATAAAAAGGACATGCGATCATATTTGGAAAGTACCAAAAAAAAATAAAGAAAGGTTATTTGCGCAGTTATGGCAGTGGCGAAAAACACAGGTTTTAAAAGGTGGATTACCCCACCCCTACTTAGAGTATGACATGTGTTCTCACATGTATTAAAGAATAGGCAGAGATCGGGTAATAATGACTGGTACTGTCATAGCAGTAAATGAATATCATAAAATAAATCAAATATGCGATAACAAAAGATATGGCGTACCTTTGATAATTGCATGTACATGTGAAGAAAGATGACGGCGTCTGTATGAGTTGGCAGTTGGGAATGATATCATAATTAAGGGTGATGTGGATGGCTGAAGTGGATGGGTGACGTGGGTGGATGAGATGAATGGATGGAATGGATGGATGGGATGGATGGATGGAAGATAAAGAAGTGAGATGGGGCGATAAATGAGAATGGAGAAAAAAGGGGTTTTCTTTAAAAAAAAGAAAACCTTTATTATGAGCATGCTTTTCAAAATTATGGTGAAGCTATAGGAGAAAGGCTAAAGGCTTCAGCTGCAGGAAGAGTAGTGGGAGGAACCTGAATGAACTATTGCATGAATTCTTCTTTTGAGACTAGTTTATGGTACAACCGGAGTCAGTGGCCATTAACTAGCAATTTGAAATGGACTGGATCAATTATCACCAGTTGTACAACTCTATTGTCGAACACATTCTCAACTTCATAGGGACCAAGCCAGTGTGTTGTGAACTTACCTTAGTTTTCTTGATATATCAAATCATATAACAAAGCCCAATCACCAGCAAAAATTTTTTTGGTTTTTATATGTTGATCATGCCATTTCTTCCTTTGTTGTTGGACCGCTTCGGTATGCTACAGGGTAGCTTTTCTCATTTCTTCCAAAGCATTTAGTTGCAGGAGATGTTCCTTATGTGCTTCAAATATTTTCATATTGAGTTCAAAAGCTGTTCTCAAAGTTTTGTGCTCAAATTTTATGGGCAACATGGATGTTTTTCCATAAAGTAGCTCAAAAGGTGTAAACCCAGTTGTTGTCTTCCATGTAGTTCTGTAGGCCCAAACTGCTTCAGGAAGTCTATTGCTCCAATCTTTTCTATGGAGCTACACTATCTTTGTTAGGATCGCCTCAATTTCTCTATTTGTTACCTCCACCTAACCATTGGCTTAAAGGTGATAGGGGCTAGACTTCCTATGTTTGATTTTATAGTCATTCATTAGTACAGTGATCAGATTCAATGTGAACTGAGCTCCCTGATTAGTTACAAGCTCTCTAGGAACTCCAAATCTAGTAAAAATTTGTTCATACATAAATTCAGCAACCTTGTTATCTCGAGCATGAGTCATAGCTTTTACCTCAACCCACTTTGTTACATAGTCCGTGAAAACTAGAATGTATGACTTTCCATTTGATGGTGGATCAAATGGTCCCAAAAAATCCATTCCCCATTTATCAAAAGGGGTGACTATTACCTGTGGGTATAGTGGCATTTCATCTGACTTGGTTGGTCTTCCCATACGCTGACATCGGTCACATTTCCTTGCATAGGCCACAACATCCTTGTGTAATGTTGTCCAGTAGTACCCTATTGTAAGAATCTTCATTGATATTCTTTTTGCTGCAATATGTCCCCCACATGGTTCATCATAGAAAGCAAGCAAGATATCATAAGTCTTATCTTCTCTTACACGTCTTTGCATTACTTGATCAGGTCCAATATAAAATAGAAAATTTTTAATCCATGAAAAGTTAAAACTTTTCTCTATTAACAATTTCTTTTCTTTTGGAGAAAAGTGGGCTAGTATTCTGCTTGCTACTAGATAATTGGCAATGTCTGCATACCATGGTGTATGTGCAGCAATAGAAAATAAGTGTTCATCTGGGAATCTATCATCAATGACCTTGTGTTCAACAGGTGCAGCTAATTGAAGTCTTGATAAAAAGTCAGCTACAACATTAGCTCTTCCTGGTTTATCAATGATTGTAATGTCAAATTCTTGTAACAACATGAGCCATCTTGCTAATCTACCAGAAATGGCAGGTTTGTTCATCAGATACTTGATTGCTGCATGGTCAGTATGGACAAATATCTAATAACCTATGACATAATGCCTAAATTTATTCAAAGCATACACTACTGCGAGCAATTCCTTTTCTGTAACAGTATAGTTGAGCTCAAGACCTTGAAGGTTCTTGCTGATAAAGTAGATAGCATGCTCAATTGAATATTGTTTTTGACTTAAGACTACTCCTATACCAAAATCAGAGGCATCAGCATGTATATGAAAAGGCAAATTCCATTTTGGACCTTGAAGAATAGGGGCTTTAGTAAGCAAGTCCTTTAGTTGCAGGAAAGATTTTTCACAGGCCTCTGTCCACTCGAATTGAGAATACTTAGTTAACAAGTCATAAAGTGGGCTGGCAATTTTACTGAAATATTTTATAAACCTTCTATAATACCCTGCATGGCCAAGGAAACTTCTGACATCCTTTTGTTTTGCAAGAGTTTATAAATTCAAAATAACTTCAATTTTAGCAGGGTCGACCTGAATTACATTCTTTGAAATATGATAGCCTAGAACAATACCTTCTTCCATCATTAGAAAATATTTTTCACTGTTTAGAGACAAATTTTGCTTTCTGCACCTTTTTAATATTTTTTCTAAATTCACCAGTACTTCTTCAAATGTGACTCCATAGGTAGTGAAATCATCCATATAAATCTCCATACAGTCATGAGATATATCAGCAAAGATACTAATTATTGCTCTCTAAAATGTTGTTGGTGCATTGCATAGACTAAAAGGAAAGACTGAGTAAGCAAATGTTACCTATGGACGAGTAAAAGTGGTTTTATCTTGATCTTCAGAGGCAATTTTTATCTGAATGTACCTACTGTAACCATCCAAAAAGGAAAAATATCTTTTGTCAGACAGTGAGTCTAGTACTTGGTCTACAAAAAGTAGTGGAAAGTGATATTTTTTAGTGGCATTGTTTAACTCTATGTAATCTACGCACACTCTCCATTTTCCACCTTTCTTGGGGACAATAACTAATGGAGAAACCCATTGACTATTAGAGATTGGATAAATAAAACCAGCATCAAGCAACTTTTGAAGTTCATTTTTAACTATTTCTCTAAGTGTTGGATTTACTCTTCTTTGAGGCTTCCTAACTGGTAAACAATCTTCTTTGATATAGATCCTATGAGTACAAACTCGAGGATCTATTCCTTGCATGTCCCCATATTCCCATGCAAAAGCTTTATGCTGATCTTGTAGCATTTTTAATAAGTTAGCCTGTTGAGACTGTAACAGCTTGCTATTGATATTCAAATAGTGACCTGGAGACAAATCTATCTGCTTAGTGAGATTACTCATAGAATCTACAGGTGATGTTTGTACCTCTTGTGGAAGCAAATTATAAAAAATTGTTTGAAGTTTAGGCAGTAAACTCTCAGAATTTGGTTGTTGTAGGAAACATTGTAGATGGCTACCATTTGGATCAGATGAACTATCCGTATCAGAGTTAAACTATAGAATTTAGAAAAGCAAAGCATCCTCATTTTGAAGTTGTGAGAATGGATCATTTTGAAGCATCATTAATTGAGCCAACGAATAGACTTCTTCAGTTTCTTCCCCCATATCTAGCCAAACAGGTTGGGACAAATTTGGTTGAGGTCTAGCAAGCGGATACAAAGCCATTTTTTTGTGGACTGTCCATCAGAAATGGTCATATCTCTAGAATGACATCCTATAAAAGAATTAGCAGTTGCTAACCATGGCCTACCAAGGATAACTATATACCCTCCTAAAGTTTTCTTAACTGATAATATTGTGAAATTAGGTGGATACTCCAAAGATTCAAGAGTGACAATTACATCTTCCACCATTCCATCAGGTTTAACTATGGAGCTATCTGCAAGCTGCAGAACTGTAGGTGTAGACCTAATATTTGAAATGTTCAAGGAGTCCATAGTATGCTTTGTCATGACATTAATGGCAGCACCTAAGTCAATCAAAATATTTTTTACAATTTGGCCATTTATATGTATCTGGACTACAGGACTTCTAGGGTCATTATACTTTGGGATGACTACATTTCCCAACATTATATCAGCCAATTTCCCTAAGACATGAATTTTTTGGGGATCCTTTTTCTTCCATCCAGGCTTCTTCAAATAGGCCTCTTTAATAGCTTTTCCAAAAATGGGAACTTCTTTAATAGTCTGAAATAAGGGGATTTGAATTTATACATTTTTGAGTTGATCCAGAATGTCAAAAGTGGGTTCTTCCAGGGATTTAAATACAATACTTTGCAACATTTGAGGAAAAGGTGGTTTGTTTTGGCTTTGCAAAACAGGCTCCTTAGAAACCATATCAGGTATAGGCATATGCTCAGTAGGATCAGCCGGTGCAGTAGATTCTTCAAGGGGAGAATCTGGTATTTTAGTAATTAGAGGCCGTTTTGGAGTAGGTAAAGTGGTTTTAGACCTCAAATGGATGTCATTAACGTTTAAGGCATAAGCTTGATATTGGGTGGCTTTGGCAAGATATGTAGGCTATTGTGGTTGCTACTGTTCCTTATTATTGGGATTTGGCAAGGGTTGGGCAGGCATAGGCATTTGCTTTGGAGGGCCAAGATTTGTGGTAGTTGTTATAGGAGGTGGCATAAGGGCCTATGGTTGTGGCTATGGAAACTATAGGAACCCAGGGGACTAGTTTTGCCATTGCTGAGGACCTCTCCATTGAGGATTTTGTTGCCAATTACCTAGAGGTGGGGTCCATTGTCCTTGTGGCTGCTGCCAACCTCCTTGAGGAGATTTCCATTGCGAGGTCTGATAATTAGGCCAACTTGGTTAAGGTGTATTCCAGGGTGGTGGTGGTCCATATGCAGGTTGTCATTGGTTATTATAGCCAGAATAAGGATTACCAAAAGTTAAAGGATCTTGAGGCATACCTTGTCTTTGGGCCCATGGTCTCCTTTGTGCAACAAAGAACACTTGATCATCACCACCTTCTACTGGCTTGAAGTCAGTAGGTAGTTGCTTAGCTTCCAAATTAGCCACCATCTTGAATCTGCAGTCACGCTTCTTCTATCTGCAGTATGGACAAAACTCGGCCAAAATTGCCTCAACTTCTTCATGTTTCTTCCAAGCTTGCATAGTGTCCAGTTGTGTAGTCATATTATTAATGATGTCCTACTTGAAGTCAGACAACAAATTTGTTATCTCCATTCGAGAAACTCCACCAGAAGAAGACTTCCCCACTGTAGCATGATGACCTTAACCTTTCTTAACTATTACTCGACAGTAGTTAAGACATATTTTCTTTATATCATCCCAAGGAATTCGGGTTATATCACCTCCTCCCATCAGGTCCAGGGTGTCTATACAGGCATCACTGATTCCCTTTAGAAAGAGTAATTTCTAAGAGTCTTCATTGAAAGTGTGGTTTGAGTTCATTTTTAGTGAAAACAAGAACCTTGAAATATAATCTTCTAGACTAAGTTCATCCTCCTTCTGCTGAATTTAGAATATGTCATTACCTTTACTGGCACTCTTACAATATTCCTTATAATTCTCAAGGAATTTCATTTGCATGGCTACCCAACTATCAACAACACCTCTTCCAAGACTCATGAACTATCTGAGAGCTCCCTCCTTCAAGGTGGAAGGAAATAACTTTAGTTTATGAGCGTCTGAGTTGTAGTCATAACTATGACAGAGGACATCAAACTCAAATAGAAAAGTTTCTGGGTCCTCCGTAACTAGGCCATAAAACTTGGGAAGCAATGAAGAGGGAATATTTTTAAGATTGTCAGTATCTCGCTGGGGAACAGTGGGAAACTCAAATGTTGGAGGTGGATTAGGTGGATTATTTGCCATGTTTGGTTGTTGGAATAATAGAGCGAATGGATTTTCCTCAGGTTCTTCGTCAGCTGGGTTAAATGGTAGTTCAACAAATAGGTTTTCAGGGAGAAACCTTCCCAGTGCATCTCTTCTTCTATGCATGCAATACGATGAATGGTGGTTTGAAAGATTAAATTTTTTTTACTAACAAACTAAACTAATACTAAAAATGACTTCTGACAAATCCTTAGCTTGACACCATCCCCGACAATGGCACCAAAAATGGTCGCAGCCACAAAAGGATATGAAAATCACAGTAAAACCTTTCCTGGGAATTGGACATTCCAACAGGTGACTAATATCTCTCTATGGACGTTCATTTACTTGTCAAACCAGGGGACACATACTTTAAACGGTGTAGCATGATATATGCACTAAGAACTAGTTTCGGTCAAAACTTAACAAAAATAAATACTTGAAAGGAATTCTATCTACACTACAGGAAGATAATGCAAAGTTCTTTTAAGTCAACCATGATTTGATCAAAACAGAAACCATAATAGCTATGACTGAAATACAAACTGTGAACTAGCCTTATGCTGCAGGAATAGGCATAGGGATGGACTCCCTATGCTACAGGAGCAATACAAGACTGAGTTTGTATGAAAACTTCAAAGATGAAAGCTAACTGATGATCAACAGAAAAGAACAACTACTAACTAGCTACAGATACTTACTAAGTGGGCCCCCTTAGCAAGCATCTACTGATTACGTAGGTGCTGAACTCAGAACTTCATCAAACTTTATTCATGAAAATAGAATGGTATACATTGTTTTGTTGATATAGAAACTAACAACAAACTCTGTCTCTTGTCAAATAGATTCTGCTTTTCATTATCATACTGACTCTTACATTGTATCTGCTATATCTCTATCACTATGCTTCTATCTTACTCTAACTATCATCTCCTTCTCCCCTCATGCAGGAGGAGTACTTTATTTAAAATCAAGAGAGCAACTAACTAACTAACCCTATCAAAGAAAGACGTGGAAGTAAAGTGTATCCCAGAATCAAGGAACAAACTTCATAAATGAATTTATGCGTTCAACCCGATCCGGAGAGAATCTAGTGCTCCACTCTTTCCAGATTGACTATTATTAAAAATCTTTCCCAACAGTTTTGGTCAAAGATTCTTCGCCAGAGCTTCCTCGAAGTCATGCAGGAAATAGACTTTACTACAAAGATGAGATCGGCTGCGCTTGACTCAATCATACTTCTTCAACAACCTGTGAAACACAAGGTAACATATGTTAAAGGAAAGGTGCATGGCACATACACAATATCTGTTCATTAATCACATATTTAAATTTATTTCATCATTCAAAAACTATATGTGATATACCAGTCATTTAGGGAGTCATCGGGGTAATAAAAGTAGTCAAGTCAACACAATAAGCGGCAGGAATATAAAAATGTTTTTCTACAGGATATCCCCATAAAAGGTTTCAAAAGAGTTTTAAACAACCACGAATAACAAAAGTAAAGGCATTAAAAGTTCATCATAATATCCAAACTATGAGCACATTTTGGGCTCATCAGGATTGACCCTTATGCATGTGGTTAGGGTGGTCAGACAGACACCTACTTCTTATTTTTCCCCTAAAATTTAAGTACTATTGCATTGAAATTTCAAATGTTCACCAACTATATATTTTTTTTAAACAAACCTAGTAGTTTAGAAACTGCATTCAATTTGCTACAGATTCTATTCTTGTAACATATTTTTGAAATAATATAGATGACTTATTCAAATTTTTACGTCAAATTGCCTAATTCAATTTTTTCTGAATTTTTTGCCACTTAAGGGCCTATTTTTTCCATGATGATGCTACACATACCCATTTAATTATCTCCTAAATTTTCTTAATTTAATTAAATCAAATGCATTTAATTAAATGGCTAATCTCCATTATTTCCTCCCATTTGATTTAAAATCTAAATCAAATGTCATGTCAACTAAACTCTATCTAAAGTTAATTAAGTCATGATTAACTTCTAACACGAATCTTCCTTTCTCTAGATTTTGCCACTTGCACATGAAAATACATTTAATTGATTTATTAAATCCCTATTTTCTCTCAACATAACTTAAAAGGAGAATATTCTTCCAAATTTGAAAATCCCTCCAAATGGGATTTTTCCTTCCAACAAATCATTTAACTCCTCTCTTACATGTCTCCCACTTGGAATTTAAGACTTTTTTTTCTCCCTCCAACAAGCCAACTTTCAAATTTGAAAAGCCACCTAATGTCATTTATTGACACATTTGTCAAAATGTGTTCAACATTCATCCTCTCACATCTTCACAAGTGGAATCTTGTCATAAGCTCATGTTTTTTCCCACATCCTCCATGTTTTGCATTCTTCCAACCTTCTTAGTTATAAATAGAGGCCTCTTCTATTGTATTAATCCTCCACATCTCCAAAATATTCTCCACAATCTCAGTCATTAGAATCACACATCTCCATCATCACGAGCTTATTAAGGGATTGGGAAAGGGCTTCTTTCCACATCAAAGAAGCACCAATCCCCCTATGAGATGTTGGTTTGATCATTAGAATAAGTGTTTCATTGTGTTTTCTTGTTTTTACTTTGTTTCTATTATTCTTGTAATTGAATGAATTTCATAGGGAGCATTATATTTTCCTTGTTTAAATTGACTAAGTTCTAATATTTGTCTTTGTTTGAGCAGGATTGCATGTTAGTGCTCACAAGAACTACTCTAATACCACTTGATAAGATCCAAACATATAATAATAAAAATAATATATTCTAGAATATATATCTCACATAACACTAGAGATATTTGTGGGCCAATATGCCTTAATATACATTATATGCCGAAATAGAGTAAACACCTAAGGTAGGGTAGCAACATACAATAATCCCTAGGTATATAACATGACATCCCTTCTTGAGATGTTTTTTCCTTCAGACATGAGAAGAAGGCAAATAGTATGACTGTTGCAAGATATTACAAATATGATTCCTTTACCAATCTAATCCTTGCTCCTTTTGCTTGATATTTCTTAGATCTCATCTCTAAACAATATTCATTTGTACCCCTTTGATTCAATTCCTTATCATACCGAGTCCTCATTTACTTCCTTGAGTAGCCATTACTTTTATGATACCACTGATTGGTATAATTGTTTCTTTGATTCCTTGTAGGTCCATAGTAATTTCCTTGTAAATTTAATATACTATCATGTATCCATGATGCTTGCCTCTCACAATGATGTGAATGCCTATATATTGCACCCATTTCCATTCTCAGAACCTTATTTGATTCTTCACCATTTCTTACCACTTTTCTTAGTGATTCATTAATAGAATTATTTTTCTTTTCATTTTTCTCAAAAATATTGATCCTTTTTCTTTTTTTATCTAATTCATTGTTACAATTTTCATGAGATTCTTGAATTTTCACTTCCTCGACTTTCTTTTGGACTTCTTTATCTGAATATCATGTGATGTGATTTTTTTCCTTCTATAACAAAGCTTCATGAACTTCTTTATTCATCCTCTTCTTCCTATTCTTCTTTTCAATCCCATTTATCTAAGAAAGATTGTTCTAGTTCATCCAAGGAAGAAATATTCTCATCCAATGGTAAATACTGTGTGTTAGGTTCACCTCTTAATAAAATAAATAGTTTTCCATGCTATATTTTTATGAGAAGATATTTTATATTTGATCCACCATTCCAATACATCTCCATCCATCTAAATACATTATAATATCATATCCACAAGCCACTTCAAGAGGGGAAACCTTCAAATATCTCCAATGAGAACGCAATTCACAATATGATACTTCATGTCACATATCTTGATAATCACCTTCTTTATATATACCTCCTAATAATATAATTGAAGGTTAATCCTAATAAATGCTTGCTCAAATCTTGATATAATTAATTACACAAGTTATTCACATGACTCTTGATATAACTAACATAAGGGATTTGTGTCACATGTTGGAATCTCCATCCATCTAAATACATTATAATATCATATCCCTACTTGTACATAACACTACCTCTTGAGATATTCCTCCAATATTTTCATCTATGTTAGTATAGAGGGTACCTCAAAGAGCGTCACATTGAATAATGATTTCTTGAGTTGGTCCATTAAATCGAACAAACTTACATATTTTTTAACTTTTATAAAATCAAGTGCTCAATGCATATGTGAATTTTCTATAGCATGGAGAATAATTTTGATAATCCTTTGTGCCATGCTAGAAGTTGTTGGTTTCGTGGCTTATATAATCCAAAATTCATTCAATTTGGTGCTAACAATCACTATGGGCCTCAAAATAGATGACATTGGCTCACCAAAAAATGTCACTTCCTTCTCCTTTTACACAATAGGTAGTGCAATAGTTAAGGAAGATTATTCTTCTACTACATTTCTTCTCACTCTTCTTTGGTATCGAAAGTTGCACTATAGGCCTTGTGAGATCGTAGCGGTTTTAGGTTGAGCACATGATTTAGTGTCATTCTAGGTTACTAATGCATGCTCCTTATTTCCATCCTAATTTCCAATTTACTATCGGTAGCTAGATATTCAAATGATTGGAGAAGTGGCCATAAAATTTATCAGCTAGTTATTGTATCTAAGTATTGGATTAATAAGGGGATGTCAAATCGTTGGAGTAAGTTGAGGACATCTTCTTTATAAGGTTACAAGAATTATGAATTAATTTAGTATGTTCCTGAACTAGCTCTAAATCTACTAAATACCTTGACATTCTTAACACCAATGAGAGGATCACATAATTAGTGACATCATTGGTACATATAATAAATTTAACTTAAAACCAAAAGGAAAAATAATTCATTCTAGAGAGGTCAATTTTATGTCTTCCCATGAGATTTTGTTAAATTCTCTATTACCCGATCCTTTTTGAATATTATACTATTAATCTTTATTAAATATAAAAAGTAGAAAATATTTATTTAAAATATATATAGATTTCACGAATAAAAGTGAGTAAAACAAAGGTGATGATTTATACATTCATTAATTTATAACAATGGTCTACAAAGCCATCTTGAATATCAAGATGAGACTTATAATATAGTAATGTAATAACTCAAAAAATATATTGTAATTTTTTATCTCAATAAAATAAAAAATAGTGCAATGTTTTAACTCAGAATATTTAATAGAGTAGGATAAATTTTAGATTTTTCAATGGAAAAATAAACTAAAACCATGGTTATTATATAGGCATGTGTTTTTAAGATGGTTGTTTTAATCACTCTTATGATCAATATAAATAAAAAAATCATTTGATAGATAAAATATAACATATACCTATTGGATATGTTATTTTGTCCATTATGACATGCTTTATCATGGTTTTGATAAAGGAAAAAATGGGTTTTACAGGGACCCAAAACCACCAAGTTTACAACAAAAGAGAAAGGACAAAAAAGTACAGCAGAGAAAAAAGGCCGCACAAAAGGAAAAAACCAGAAAAAGTAGTAGCCAACCACAAAAGACCAGGAAAGTCAATCAAAAAACCATCTGAAGCACAAGCAAAAGACCAGCAAAAACTAACTCAGATTCTTCAGAATAAACTCCATCTCAGCCTCCAAGTCCTGCATGTCCTGAACACCCTTTTTAAAAGTTTGGATCATCTATGGCGTGGGAGGATCCTTCCTTTTCAAATTCACCCTATTTCTCTTTGAAATTCCAATATCCTCTTCTTGGTTTTTATCTTTAACCTCTTCCAAATCAACCACCAAGGACCCCCGTTGCACTTTGTCCTATTTCTCAGTCATAGCATTGATAATGATGGCATTATGTCTTTCCATCCTATTGTTCTGATAAGCTATTATCTTTACAGTGTTTTTCATTTTTTCCAAATAAATTTCAAGTCTTCTATCCTTGCCCGCATTGTCCTGGATTTCTTTACTGGCATTATAATCTTTACGCTCTGCCTCCTTGCATAATGCATTGACCTTAGCTCCCATTTCTTCCAGTTTACTTTGAAGGGCCCAATTTTTTATTTTCAGCTCAATGATTTCATGAAAAATCCATTTCAAGTTTTTGAATTGGTCCACCACATTTTTCCTAGCTGTACCCATGAAATCAATAGAGGGTTCCCTATCAAGGTTAAAGCAACTTTTAGCTATGTCGGGGGCTCCAGGGGATCCCAATCTAACATCTTTTTCTGACGAAGGGACAACAGAAGGAGAACTAATATTGGCGCAAGAATCCTCAGAATCAGGAGAGTCTTCAGAATACGAAATAAGGTTTTTAACCAGTAGATTCTTTTCAGCACCTTTGGGAATGAGAGTAGAACTTCTAGGCTTAAACATGGTGCAAGCTTTAGCAGATTGTGGGTTTTGGATTTTCTTACCAATTTGGACAGAGGGCGGACTCATGACCTCTCTCATCGGGCTCAAGTTGTGCTCATTCCCTGAACAACTTGGTTCAGTATCATCCTCCTCAGACTCAAGGGGGACATCCACAATAGCAGGGGCAGGCAAATTTTGAAAATGTTCAACAATTAACCTAATCAAACCAGTATGCAAAATAGGATATCTTTTTGGGTTTTTCTTATGGTCTTCCAAACTCTTTCTTAAAGAAAAAAAAAGATAGTAGGGGACAGAAACCCTAACCTTATAACGAAAATGGTTGAGCAAGGAAAAGTGATATCCGTAGACCCTGGTGAAATGACCATCCAAGGTGATATACTCCATGATAACACGAAGAACTTTTCTCCAGAGAGTTTTAATGGTGTCGACTTCAAAGAAACTGTTAGAAATTTTCACAAGTTTCAGTCTTTCCTTGTCTTTCTTTGGGAATTTGATCACTGCTTCATCAGAGAAAACCCTATCCCAGAAAAATTTGTGTCCTTCAACAGACAAGCCAGTCACTTGAGCTATGAGGTTTTCATCAAGCTTTACTTTCCTACCATAAAGGGTTAATTCCCCATTATCTGAATTCCTCTCAAAATGCTCTGTAGCTTCCTAATTTGACCCATGAAGTTTTTCCAGAAAAGGGAGTAACCCCCCACTTTTGACTTTATTCCATGCCTTAATGTTTCTAGTGTGAATTTCAAAGTTTTCCGGCTCAACTCTTTTTCTGTCACCACCCATTTTAGTAAACATAGTGGGGCAGACAGTGACAAAAACTTTACCTGAATTGGTCCCGCCAAATCAATGAGCCCATGAAGCAAGCCAGGAAAACTTACAGGTTAAGCACTTAGGCTCAATACCATGCAATGTAATGATTGTGATGTAATTTCCCCATTCTATCATCATTAATGAGATGAGTCGCTTCTTGCCCATGTGACACACATAGTTTAATAAGGCTCAGACATTAGCACCTAAATTACTCATGTTTAGCCAAGTGCATTGTCCTTCACTTTTAACCCCTTCATTCACAAAAAAGTCAGCCACAGCATTGGCTTCTCTATAGGCATGTGAAATCTTTATATTATCAAACTTGGCTAAGGTCGAAGTAGCATCATCAATCCAAGATTTTATAGTCCACGAGGGGGAGATCTACCTAAAAGACAATCAATAATATTTTTAGAGTCCCCTTCAAGCCAAAGGTTTTAAAAATTTAGACTATGGGCCAGATTTATAACATGATAAGCTCTAGTTGCCTTAGCAAGGTTATTTGTTTGGGAGCCAAGGGGAGTGGCAATTGCACCGAGAAAATTACCATAAGAATCCCTTATGACTCTGCTGCATCCCCGCCCCAGGATTACCTTTAGCTGCCCCATCAAAGTAGGCTTTGACCCACCCACTAGTTAGAAAAGACCATCAAACACCCTCCCTATCCTTTTTAGCATGTTTCACGAAATAGGAAAAATCAAAATTGATATTCCATTCCTTGGAAACCTTGAGATCATAGGACGAGCAAGTCACATTCTCAATTATACAAGCCTTCTAGGAGATAGCATTAACATTTTCTTTCAATAGTCTGATTATTTTATCAAACACAACGGCCACTGGAGATTCTTTATCTCTTTATATTCTATTGTTTCATTCTTTCCATAGACCCCAAGCAACATGAGGGGAAGAAAAATCCCACAATTTTCAGAGTATAGGATTGTGAGTCGGGGCTTTCCGTTCGCTTTTGTTGCCTTGTGTTTCACAGGTGTTTGAAGAAAGTATGATCGAGTCAAGCGCAACTGATCTCAGTCTTGCAGTAAAGTCCATTTCCTACACAACTTCGAGGAAGTTATTATGGTGAAGACTCTTTGACCGAAATTGTTGGGAAGGAATTTAAATGTCATGTATTATGGAAAGAGTGGAATGTTGAATTCTCTCTCTGAATCGTTTTGAGCGGATAAGTTCATTTATTTAGTCTGTTCCTCAATTCTTGGATGCATTTACATCCACATCTTTATCTTTTTAGGTTAGTTAGTTGTTTTCCTAATTTAAATAAGTGTTCCTCCTACGCGAGTGAGCAAGCATAGTGAGATAGAAAGGATATCATGTAAAAGTTAGTATGATAATAAAAAGCAGAGTATGTATGACAAGAGATAGAGTTTTGTTAGTTTTCATATGAACAGAACAATGTACACCATTCTGAGTTTATGAATAAAATTTGATGAAGTTCTGAGTTCAGTACTTGCATAATTAGTTGATGCTTGCTAAGGGGGCCCACTTAGTAAGTATCTGTAGTTAGTTAGTTAGTCGTTCATTTTTCTGTTGATCATAAGTTAGATTTCATTTTTGAAGTTTCTGTGCAAAATCAGTCTTATATTGTTCCTGCAGCATCGGGAGTCTATCCCTATGTCTGTTCCTGTAGCATAAGGCCAGTTCATAGTTGTTTCTCAGTCGTAGCTGTTATGATTTCTGCTTTGGTTAAAGTATGGTTGAGTTTAGAGAACTTAGCATTACCTTCATGTAACGTAGGTAGAATTCTTTCCAAGTATTTATTTCCATTAAGTTGTGACTGAAACTAGTTCTTAGTGCACATACAGTGCCGCTCCATTTCAAATATATGTTCCCTGGTTTGATAAGTAAATGAACGCCCATGAAAAGATATTAGTCACCTGCTGGAATCTCCAATTCCCAAGATAGGTTTTGCCATGATTTTCATATCCTTTTGTGGGCACGACCATTTTTGGCGCCATTTTCGGGGATGATGTCAAGCTAAGAACCTGTCAGAAGTCATTTTTTAGTAGTAGTTTAGTCTGTTATTCAAGAATTTTCAAAATCCTTCAATTCACCATTCATTCTATCGCATGCATAGAAGAAGAGATGCTCTGCGAAGATTTCTTCCTGACCTTCTAGCCATTGATAATAATCTTGAACCAGCTTATAATCTATTTGAGGACAAAGGAGACCAAGATATCAATCCATTTGCTAAAAACTTGTTTGTTGAATTGCCATTTGACCCAGCTAACGAAGAACATGAGAAAAATCCATTTGCTCTGATACTCCATCAAGTAAATATGGCACATAATCCACCTAATCCACCTCCTGCTTTTGAGTTTCCCATTGTTGCCCAACAAGATACTGATAACCTTAAAAATATTCCTTCTTCATTCCTTCCCAAGTTCTATGGCCTAGTTATGAAGGACCCAGAAACTTTCTTGTTTGAGTTTGATATCCTTTGTCGCAGCTATGATTACACTTCAGATGCTCACAGGCTGAAGTTGTTTCCTTCCACTTTGAAAGAAGGAGCCCTTAGATGGTTCATGAGTTTGGGAAGAGGTGTTGTTGATAGTTGGGCAGCCATACAAACAAAATTCCTTGAGAAATATAAGGAATATTGTAAGAGTGGTAGTAACGGAGACGATATATTCATAATTCAACAAAAAGAGGATGAAAGCCTGGAAGACTATATCTCAAGATTCTTGTTTTCACTGAAAAATAATTCAGACCATACTCTCAACGAAGAATCTCAGAAATTACTTTTTCTAAGGGGAATCAGTGATACCTGTATAGACGCCTTGGACCTGATGGGAGGAGGTGATATAACCCAACTGCCTTGGGATGATATCAAGAAAATATGTCTTAACTACTCTTGAGCAATTGTTAAGAAAGGTAGAGGTCATCAAGCCATAGTGGGAAAGTCCTCTACTAGTGGAGTTTCACAGATGGAGATCACAATTTTGCTGTCAGATTTCAAGCAGGATATCATAAACAACATGGCTACACAGTTGGATACTATGCAAGCTCGGAAGAAACATGAGGAAGCTGAAGCAATCTTGGCTGAGTTCTGTCCACATTGCAGATAGAAGAAACATGACTGTAGATGCAAGATGGTGGCTAACCTGGAGGCTACGCAGCTACCTACTGACTTTAAGGTGGTAGAAAGTGATGATGACCAAGTATTCTTCATTGCACAAAGGCGACCATGAGCTCAAAGACAAGGTATGCCTCAAGATCCTTTAACTTTTGGTAATCCTCATTCTAATTACAATAACCAATGGCAACCTACATATGGCCCATCACAACCTTGGAATATTGCTCAACCTCACTGGCCTAGCTATCAGAATCCTCAATGGCAATCTCCTCAAGGAGGTTGGCAGCAGCCACAAGGACAATGGACTCCACCCCCAGGTAACTGGCAGCAGAACCCTCAATGGAGAAGTCTGCAGCAATGGCAGAACCAATCCCCTAACTTCCTGCATCCTCAGCAGTCACAACCGCAGGCCCTCATGCCACCTCCTGCAGCACCTGCAGCAAATACTAGCCCTCCAAAACAAACACCTATGCCTGCTCAACCATTGCCAAATCCTAATAATAAGCAGCAGCAGTAGAAAGTCTATTTTTTTTATCATAATCATCAGCCTGCCTATGCTCTTAACCTGAATAATATTAATTTACATTTAGGAACTGTGCTACCCACACCATCTCCTCCCATAATCTCAGAATTTCCATCTAAGGAGACTGACCACGAAGAAGATACTAATGACCAAGCCCAACCAAATGAGTCAGTTCAGATTCAGATTCCATCATTACCTAAGGCATCTCCTAAAGTGTCCCTTCCTTTTCCACAGAGGTTGGAAGGTGAAAATGTAAAAAAATAAGAGGAACCTACCTTTGACATCCTTGACCAGCTAAAGCATATATGTGTGAAAATTCCCTTGTTCCAAGCAATTAAAGAAGTACCTATCTATAGTAAGGCCATCAAGGAGGCATGTTTGAAGAAACTAGGGAGGAAAAAGAAGTACCCTCAAACTATCCATGTCATAGGTCAGCTCTCTGACTTAATGCTAGGGAAGCTTAGCATCCCAAAATATTTAGATCTAGGAAGCCCTATTGTGGAGATCAATGTTAATGGGTTGCAAATTAA
This sequence comes from Sequoia sempervirens, assembly GCA_007258455.2. Classification (NCBI taxonomy): domain Eukaryota; kingdom Viridiplantae; phylum Streptophyta; class Pinopsida; order Cupressales; family Cupressaceae; genus Sequoia; species Sequoia sempervirens. The sequence continues at coordinate 170,448 of VDFB02324904.1, forward strand.
GAATGCTTTAGTAGATCTTGGTGTAGCTATCAATGTCATAACAAAGGATCTGGTTGTAAAACTTAATATTTTAGACCTAAGGACTACACCTACAATATTACAACTTGTTGATAGCTCAACTATCAAACCTGATAGGGTAGTTGAAGACCTGGTAGTCACATTGGATTCCTGGGAGTACCCAGCTGATTTTATGGTCTTATCTCCAAAGGCATCATTGGGGGGATACCCTGTAATACTAGGAAGGCCTTAGTTGGCTATTGTTGATGCTTACATTGGTTGTAGGTCGGGTAACATGACAATATCTGATGGGTATAACACAAAGAAGCTTACACTCTATTCTCCAGCCTTGCCCCAACTTGAGTCTGGAGAGGTTGTTTGGCTAGATTTGGGAGGAGGGGAGCAAGTGAACTCTATGGCCAACTTAATGATGATTACCAGAGAGCCTTTCATTGCACAACAAGAAGAAGAAGATATACTGTCTAATATCCTGCTGAATAACTATGGTACCGAATACTTTTATTGTGAAAAAATTCCATGTTCCTTGCAGACTATTCTTCTTCCGTCTACATCAGCACATTATCCTACAGCAACTGATTGCTTACACACCTTGCTACCCCACGAGGTAGACATGCCATTTCTATCTGAAGTATCTATGGTAGATTTAACCTCCCAAGTTGAGGTAGCTGCAGGAAAAACCTTGTGCATTAATAAAAACCTCACCAGTGAGCAACAAGAATCTATGATCAAAATGCTTGCCAGTCATAAGTCAGCTTTTTCTTGGGAATATGGTGACATGAAGGGTTTAGACCCAAAACTTTGTACACATCGCATATACATTAACAGTGAGTTAAGACCTGTCAGGCAGCCTCAAAGAAGAATCAATCCAGCTTTGAGAGAAATTGTTAAAGAAGAATTGCAAAAAATGTTAACAACTGACTTTATCTACCCAATCTCAAATAGTCAGTGGGTTTCCCTATTGGTTATTGTTCCTAAGAAAGGAGGAAAATGGAGGGTATGTGTAGATTATAGAGAGCTCAACTTGGCAACAAAGAAAAATTACTTTCCTCTTCCATTCATTGATCAAGTTCTAGATAATTTAGCTGTGAAAAAGTACTTCTCATTCTTAGATGGCTTTAGTGGGTACAATCAAATCAAGATTTCTCCTGAGGATCAAGAAAAGACTACTTTTACATGCCCTTGGGGAACGTTTGCCTATTCAATTTTTCCTTTTGGTCTCTGCAATGCACCTGCAACTTTCCAGAGGGCAGTCATAAGTATCTTCTCAGACTTCTCATATGATTGCATGGAAATATACATGGATGACTTTACTACTTATGGTACAACATTTGAAGAAGCTCAATCCAACTTGGAGAAAGTACTGCAGAGATGTGAAGATCACAGCCTATCGCTGAATAGTCAAAAGTGCTTCATGATGATACAGGAGGGAATAGTACTCGGTCGCCATATTTCTACTGCAGGAATACAAGTTGATCCTGCTAAGATTGAGGTCATCTCTAATCTCCCCTTTCTTACCAAGCAAAAAGAAGTAAGGAGCTTTCTTGGCCATGTTGGATACTACAGAAGATTCATCAAAGACTTCATCCAAACAACAGGTCCCTTATACAGTCTGCTAAAGAAATATGCATATTTTTCTTGGACTGAGGAATGTGAAAAATCATTCCTTGATTTAAAAGTAGCCCTTACACAGGCACCTATTCTGAAAGGACCTGATTGGTCACTTCCATTTCATATTCATACTGATGCGTCAGATTATGCCATTGGAGCAGTGTTAGGGCAGAAGGATGGATCAACAGAACATGCCCTCTACTATATAAGCAAAAAATCTACAAGGGGTTGAATTCAACTACACTGTTACAGAAAAGAAATGTTTGCAATCATCTATGCCCTCAATAAATTCAGGCATTACATCACTGGTTATCAGATATTTGTCTACACTGATCATGTAGCAATCCAGTATCTGATGAACAAAAGCTCAATATCCAAGAGACTGGCCAGATGGTTATTGTGATGCAGGAATTTGACATTACAATTGTGGACAAGCCAAGTAAAGCCAATGTGGTTGTTGATTTCCTTTCTATAATTCAAAGGCAAGATGACTCTGCACTTATTGAAGACTCCTTTCCTGATGAGCACATGTTTTCAATCAAGGTTATTCAACCATGGTATGCAGATATAATAAATTATCTGGCCACAAGAAGAACTCCTCCTCAATTCTCCCCTAAGGAAAAAAGATTATTAGCAGAGAAAAGCTTTAACTTTTCTTGGATTATAGATTGCATGTTTTATATAGGGTCAGATCATGTTATGAGGAGATGTGTACAAAAGGAGGACATTCATGATATATTACATGCAAGCCATGATGAGCCGTGTGGTGGACATTTTGCTGCCAAAAGAACAACAATGAAAATTTTAAATACTGGCTACTATTGGCCAACTCTGCATAGAGATGCAGCCAAATATACCAGGAGATGTGACAGATGCCAAAGGATGGGAAGACCAACTCGATCTGATGAGATGCCTCTATTTCCACAAGTTGTTGTTACACCCTTTGATAAATGGGGATTGGATTTTGTGGGACCAATTGATCCACCTTCCAATGGTAAGTCCTACATCCTTGTATGCATAGATTATGTGACAAAATGGGTTGAGGCTAAACCTATGAAACATGCTAGAGATAATAAAGTAGTTGAATTCCTCTATGAGGAAATATTCACCAGGTTTGGTGTCCCTAGGGAAATAGTGACATATCAAGGAGCACAATTCACTTCTACACTTGTCACAGCCTTAGTAAATGAATACAATATAAGGCATAGGAAATCAACTCCTTATCACCCCCAAGCCAATGGCCAGGTTGAGGTCACCAATAGGGACATAAAGGCCATTTTGACGGAAGGACTGGGCCGCACGGTTACCAGAAGCTATATGGGCCTACCGTACTACCTGGAAGACTGCTATAGGATATACACCTTTTGAAATGGTGTATGGTAAAACAGCTGTGATGCCAATAGAATTCAAACATAAGACTCTAAGAACAACATTAGAGATGGACATGGATTTAACAAATGCACAAAAGGACAGAGTCATGTAGCTTAATGCTCTGGATGAGCTCTGAAGGAATGCCCTGCAGTATACTGAAATCATACAGCAGCAAAGGAAAAAGTGGCATGACTGACATATCAAAATGAAGCAATTCTCTGCCGGTGACTGGGTGCTGCTCTATGACTCGAGGTATAAAGAAAATCAAGGTAAACTCACAACCCGATGGCTTGGCCCATATGAAATTGAACATGTATTTGATAATGGTTTAGTTCAATTAGTCACAATTGATCTTGTTCGATTCAAGCTATTGGTTAATGGACACCGTCTTCGGTTGTATCGTAAGCCAGTCTCAAAGAAGAATTCATGCAACAGTTTGTTCAGGATCCTGCCATTAATCTTCCTGTAGCAAAAGGCTTTAGCCTTTCTCCTACATCTTCACCATAATGTTTTAAATGCATGCTCATAATAAAGGTTTCCTTTTAAGGAAACCCTTTTTCTTCGTTCCCACTCATCGCCACATCTCACTTCTTTATCTTCCATTCCATTCCATCTATTCCACCCATCCATTCTATCCATACATCTCATCCGTCCATGTCACTCATCCACCTCATTCTTCCTCACCACCTTAATTATGATTTCATTCCCAACTGTCATATCCTACTGAAGCCGTCATCTTTCTCAGCACGTACGAGCATTAATTGAAAGGTACGTGATATCTTTTGTTGTCGCATCATTGATTTATTTCATTTTATTAATTTACTACTATGTCTATATCGGTCATTATTGTCCGATCTCCGCCTATTCTTTAGTACATGTGTGGACACATGTCATATTTTAAGTAGGGGGCGGGATAATCCATTTCACTTATGCTGCTATCACAACTATTCAAATATGTTTCTTTATTATTTTCTTGTACTTTCCCAAGTATGACTGCATGTTTCACCATTAAATCACAATTAAAACTGCTTGTTTAAGTAGTTATAACAATTATTACATGCAAAAATATTTTGAGTTCATTCTTGGAAAAGAAGAGAAAGTGACAACAGGGCAGAAAAAGCAGAGCAGAAAAGTAAAAAGTTTAGAAAAGAGTTTAAGTTTCAGCCAAGACAATTGTGAATATGGGTGGTCAACTAGTAAGACATGAGCCTGTAGCTCATGAGATATTGATGCAGAATCCTCAAACAGTTCAAGCATTCAGCCTCTGTGGTTGGTTGAACTACTTTTTGAGGTACTTACAATAAGGAAGCCAGAGGTGAATTTTTAAAAACCCTTTCTGAAGGAGAGGCTACAGTATGGGGTTTAACAGTAGTTGTAATCGAGGAACGAATTGCAGAGGTAACCGGGCTTCTAGCTGTAGGAGAGAATTTTTCTTCAGATGTTGTTTCTGCTAGGGCAGAATTTACAATACCAACTGACAGACCCTTGGAGGTCTCTAAGCAAGGATGCAAGCGAATGTTGTTGCCTCCCCCATATCCAGAATATGTTGCTTTCATAATCAGGTACTTAACATGTGAAGGTTGTTTTTCTTACCTACATTCCTACCATTTTAAATTGCTGAGTCATATGAGGCATGGGTTAGCCGTTAATGTCCCAAACTTTTTGTTAAATCTTTTGAAGCAATGCACCCATGAAACCTAGAGAGGGAGGGATAATTTTGTTGCCCATCATGCCCTTATTAAGTTGTTGATTGAACACTCCTTGAGGGATGTGTCACCTCTTTCCTGGCAAGAATTTGTTGCCCAAAAGAGCCTGCAACTTCCAGAACCTCCTAGGGCACTTGCTCCATGGCCTAAGAAAAAGAAAGAAAATAACATCTACTAGTAGGGAAATAGGGCAAGGGTCATCTGCTCCTGTAGCCCCTAGTCCTGCAGTGTTCACACTAGAGTCCTCTACCCGGGTGCAAACTAGGTCTGCCAGTAGGAGAGAATAAAGAAAAACGAAGGCAGGAGAGTCATCTAGGGCGGAACAAACCCCAAAATCTGACCCTCATCCTCAGAAAAGGCAACGCTCTTCTCCTGCAACACCTTCTCCTGCAACAATTTCTCCTACAGCAACGCCTGTTGCCACCACAAGTTCACCATCATCTTCTGATAAGGTAGAACCCTCTAAGCAATTCGGAAAGAGGAAAGCTACGAGAGCACCTTCAGCAGCTGCAACATTGCCAAGAAGAGTTTCAACAAGAAAACAATGTAAATTCTCCCCTACTTCACCTCAACCTGAAGTTGTCATAATTTCAGAGGAATCTGTAGGTTCTAAACATAATGTCTCTCAGGATGTATCTGAGAATGCTATACATAGTCCATTTGTTATTCCTGAAGAAGAACAAATTGAGACAAGGGAAGTTGAGCATATCGAAAGGGGGGTACCAAGTCTTAATGACTTGGCTGTTGCGGCTATCCAGATTTTGGAGGAATCACAGTCTTCTCCACTGCAACAATAGGAATTCATCCTACAGCAAGGTGATGAATAGCCTGAACAATTGGAAGGGGCCAATGAAGCTTCATTACCCCTTGAAACTTGTCAAGCCATGATTGTCTACAAAAAGACATTTTTAATTGAATTCCTAGAATATCTTAGAAACAAATAGAGACCAGTCACATTATAGACCTTAAGTTTCCGCCACCTAGCCAAGACTAAAATGCAACAAAGTCTTTGGGAGGAAGAAAAGAGACATTGAAAGGCAGAAACAGGAAATTCAGGAGTTAAAGGAGAAAATGAATGAAATGATGACAATAACTGGTAAGATTATGGAGTGTAGACCACTACCAAGAGTTTATGCTCTATGTCTCAAGGAACAATTTATGTGGTTCCAGTTAATGAGAATTTTTAGGAATCTAGATCCTATTATTCACACTGCTAAAGAATTCTATGATGCATACCAAGTAGCTCCTAATTAGCTAAGAAATTATTTGTGCGAATTTTATTTGTATGGCTTTATAATTCCCTTTGAAATAGAGTGGAATCCACTTCTATACATTGGTGACATTCATTTAACATCACTCATGTCTTGGGAAGCAAACAAAGCTAATTATGGCAGGCAATTGGAAGCATGTGAAGAAGCAGAAAGGGATGAGCCTATTCCCTTGTGCCCTAAGAGTTCAAACCCCTATACAATGTTGAAAACCTGGCTTACTGTGGCATATGGCCATAATAATAATACAGTCAGGATGAAAATATTTGATCTCAGAAAATAGGTGTATGATGAGTTTCAAGAACTAACATACTCATTTTGGAAGCTGTCATACTCCAAAATTGAGAAGAGATGGGAGAGATTGATTGTTGGGTTAAGAAGGTCTAATCCTCACAGTCCCCTAAATTTTACAGCGGCTCTCAGAAGATCAAACAGATACATATAGTTGGGCCTTCAAAAGAGGTTTGAGTTGTGGTTGCCCTTGACATTTAGACCTCTTGTTCTGATGTGGCCTCTTTATCCCTACCGAGCCACAAATATTAATGAAGATATAGAAGCTCGTAGGTATGAAAGGTGGTAGAGTTTCAGAGGTTTTTATTATAAATTCAGAATATCATTTTAGGGTCATGCCTCAACCACTGATTTTAGAGAGACCACCAGAAAGTTTAATGTTGGAGAACTAGCATCAGGTTAAGTAGGGGGAAAAATGATGAGCCCAAAGTATACTCATAATTTGAGTATCATGGTGTACTTTTAATACCCTTGTTTTTGTTGTTCATGGTTGTTTAAACTCTTTAGAAACCTTTTATTGGGGGATATCGTATAGCAATACACTTTTATATTCATGCAACCTATCATGTTGATATGTCTATATTTATTAACCTAATTAACTTTTTAAATGACTGGTATAACGCATGTAGTTTTTGAATGATGAAGTAAATTTGATATGTGATTAATAAATAAATATCGTGTAAGTTGCCGTGCATGTTTCCATTCGCTTTTGTTGACTTGTGTTTCGCAGGTTGTTGAAGAAAGTATGATCGAGTCAAGCGCAGCTGATCTCGTCTTGCAGTAAAGTCCATTTCCTGCACGACTTCAAGGAAGTTATTCTGGCAAAGACTCTTTGACCGAAATTATTGGGAAGGAATTTAAATGTCAGTTATTATGGAAAGAGTGGAATGCTGAATTCTCTCTCTGAATCATGTTGAGCAGATAAGTTCATTTATTTAGTTTCTTCCTCGATTTCTGGATGCATTTACATCCATGTCTTTCTCTGTTTGGGTTAGTTAGTTGTTTTCCTTATTTAAATAAGTGTTCCTCCTACGTGAGTGAGCAAGCATAGTGAGATAGAAAGGATATCATGTAAAAGTTAGTATGATAATAAAAAGCAGAGTTTGTATGATAAGAGATAGAGTTTTTTGTTAGTTTTCATATGAATAGAACAATGTACACCATTCTGAGTTTATGAATAAAATTTGATGAAGTTCTGAGTTCAATAATTGCATAATTAGTTGATGCTTGCTAAGGGGGCCCACTTAGTAAGTATCTCTAGTTAGTTAGTTAGTCGTTCATTTTTCTATTGATCATAAGTTAGATTTCATTTTTGAAGTTTCTGTGCAAACTCAGTCTTATATTGTTCTTGCAGCATCGGGAATCCATCCATGTGTCTATTCCAGCAGCATAAGGCCAATTCATAGTTGTTTCTCAGTCGTAGCTATTATGATTTCTGCTTTGGTTAAAGCATGGTTGAGTTCAGAGAACTTAGCATTACCTTCCTGTAATGTAGGTAGAATTTTTTCCAAGCATTTATTTCCGTTAAGTTGTGGCTGAAACTAGTTCTTAGTGCACATACAGTGCCGCTCCATTTCAAATATACGTTCCCTGATTTGACAAGTAAATGAACGGCCATGAAAAGATATTAGTCACCTACTGGAATGTCCAATTCCCAGGATAGGTTTTTCCATGATTTTTATATCCTTTTGTGGGCACAACCACTAGGACTGATGTAGATACTGTAGTTGGAAACACACCCTCTACCATAAGTGAATACGAAGGGACACCACTAAGCACAAGTGAATATGGAGGGACACCATCTACTGCAAGTGAATATGATCAATTGGATACCATCCATCACATCTCAAGTTGAGAGTACATCATCACTTGGATTTGATGAAGAAGGTACGCCATCATCCCCACATGAAGATCAAGGTATGTCTTCTACTCCACCCTCAATTGAAGGTACGCAATCTAGCCCACCTCAATTAAATATTGATGAAATTGTTAATGTTGAGATGTATGTACCTAGGAGAACACCACCTAGAATTTTGTGTAGAAAGCCAAAGTTTTTGATTAATATTGATGAGGATATTTTTCAGCACATGGAAGGTAAGATTCCTGAATGCACTTGTAGAAGATATGCTAATAAGATTTGAAAAATATTCTTTGAAAGGCTAAATGAGACCATAAGATGTCAATTATTCATTCAAATGATGGAGGGTTTAAAGTACAAAAACATTATGAAAACTCTTGGGTTGAGACCATTGAATGCATCAAGTGAAAACACTATTGTGAAGAATCTAATGGATGCTTATGAGAGTGTCAGTAAGACCTCACGCTCAAAGGATAGTAATGTCACCCAACGTGTCATTACATTGACTTTGGTAATCTATCAAACAAAGAGATCTCATCTCATTAAAAAGACAAGTAAAAAAATTGGAATTAGTAGAAAAACTTTATCAAAACTCATTCAAAGGCGGAAAAGAATTCAGGTTACCAATTCAAATGAATTATGAGCATGCTCAGGAAGACTGCCACATAAACATAAAAAAAGTTTTTGAAGCATTGAGAACACTAATTGAGGAGTATTAGAAGAATAATACAAGGCCATCTCCAAATCAAAGGGATGTCGTAAGAAGGAGAATCAGTAGTCAGAACCGTGAGGCACATCCAAAGCAGTTTTTGGATATGACTCAAACCTAATTTTTTTCGTAAATTTCAAAATGATTATCCTCAAATTAGTATTTCTCAAAGATTTTTTGAACTGCATAAACCTTTTTATGTCTAGATAAATCATACATGCACTACTTGTTGTTGTAGACTACATATTGAATTCTCTAACCATTATGATGTTTATCATTCTATATGTTTAGATTTGCATACTAATGATGTTTTGCAGGATTGTGGCTTAGAAGCCCCACCAAAATCTTCAAAAGAGTTCTTATAAATTTTTTTATGTCAAATAGAAGATGGCCAAATATTCTACAGGACAACATGCTTGGATGGTTCATGTGAGCATTGTAGTGGCTTGCAACGAATGCCATTATGTCAACATATGGAACTTAGCACAAATGAGGTGGGACAAAAACTAGTAGATTTTGGGAAGTATAAAATAGTGGCATATGCTACAAAAGATGGATCCCAAGAAAAAAGGTGTGATTTGCTTATTGAGAAGATTCCATTGTATCAGTTTATTTCAATGTTGCATGAGAATCTAGTGTATGTGTATGCAAGGCATACCTAGAGAGCCCGATGGCTGGACATGCAATTTAAGCTATACAATGAAACCTTTCTAGTTGGAAGCATAGTATCAGTGGTTGAATTTTCAAAGAACTACGCTCTACAGCCACAGTGTGAGGTGCAATCATAGTATTACAACTCCACACAAGTTTTGATATTTGTGCACATAGAATTCATTCATGCAACTAATAGTACAAAGGACCAAAGGAAGGTATTGAGGGAGTATCACTTTTATATTAGTGATGATCACACACATTCTCTAGAGTTCATGCAGGGTTACTTCCAGATGTTCTAAAGTGATTTGGCTCGGAGGGGCATAGTATACGGTCGGCATAGAATATGGTCAGATAACTGTGTAGCATAGTTCAGGAACGCACACATGTTCTACTGGTTGTGCAAGATGCATCTCACTATAGGTGTTTAGAGTATGTGGAAATTTTTTGAGGCCGATCATTTAAAGGGGGAGCATGATGGTGTAGGAGCATGCATGAAAAGAGCATTAGCATGAGAAAATTTAAAGTATAAAGACAATGCAAAGTTGATAGATGCAAGATCAATCGTCAAGTGGTGTAATGCTTCGATGGGTCTAGGTAATGAAGGTACGTCTCTAGTTCATAGATTTTTTTGGTTGATGGATGATACTAACATTGCACCATATGAGAATTTTTGTACACTAACAGGATCAAGTGAGACACACTCTTTCCTTAGGTCAAATGCAAGTTCATAGAGTATTGATACACGTAAGATGGCATGCTTTTGTTCTTCATGTACAATGCAAGCATGGAATGATTGTGAGTCAAGGGAGTGGGTTGAAAAATGGTTGACAATTTATCTTACCCCACTTCAAACGTATCACCCTTCAACGACATTGGAACTAACATATATAGAATCATCGGTTGACTTTGACCACGTATCAGTTCTAGTTCAACTAGGTAGTATATCTACATGCTTAGTTTTTGAAATTCCATATTGTTATCTTACTTTCTACTGTATTCGTAATATTGACTAATTTGAAGGGATATGGCACACATATCAATGTAGGGCATGTTTATGTAGTTATTTCCTATGAAGAGAATGAAGAGGGAACAGACTATTACTTGTATCCTTGTGTTGAGGCCAAAAAGAAATTGGAAGGCCCCATTATAGATGGAGAAAATATCAAATACCTTACAAGCTTAGTTGTTACTGGAACGTGGCTTAGAAGGTACCCACATAAGAGTGTTAAACATTGGTTGTTTCAGGACTTTGACATGCATCATAAGATTCTTCATTACTCAAACCTTGTTGTGGCATCCAATGTTCATTTGACCAAATATGGGGGTAGACCTTTGAACAAGACCTTGTGGAAGGTCCGTGAGTCTGACCATGAGCAAATACTTGAAACAATAAAGAGTAGAGTAGACCCAAATGGTTCATTGGATTAATTTTTAAGTATATGCACAATGGTTCTTATTAATTTATATTTGTATCCATGTTAATTTTTTTGATGCCAATGCTATCATCTTATTTTAATTTGCGTATCTATAAGTAACCCGGTAAACATTGATTGGTCTCCCCTTGTAGAAAATGTAGATTTATGAGCCATCCAAGAGAATCTAGGGTAGAAAAGCAATGCAACATCCCTATTTTGATGATCATGAAAAATCTCAATTATGATTAAATAAGCCATTACAAAAGTGTGTACGAAGCTTGGTGCGGGAATTTCAAGTATTTAATTTCAAGTTAACCTTATCATGAGCACCTATGATGTAGAAATTATAAGAGCATCTTGAATTTCAAGATATTCTATTCATGAGAGGTGTTGTGTGCAATAGGTATCTTGGAACTCCCAATGAAGATGTATGGCTAGGAGTGACTAAGTTGAGAGATTGCCATGCCTATCTATATGTGCTTTCCATCTATTTTCATTTTATTTCCATTTTGGATGAGTTATTTCTTTTTATTCTCTTACTTTGTGTATTTTTAACTAAACTAATAAAAATTGATTGGTCTCTCCATATAGAAAATGTTGATTTTGGAGCCATCAAAGAGAATCTCAGCCTAAAAAAGCAATGCAACATCCTTATTTTGATGATCTTGACAAATCTCAATTCTAATTTGAAGCCATTATAAAAGAGCGAGTGAAACTTTGCAAGGGAATCTCAAGTTTCTCATTTGAAGTTAACCTCTAAATGAGAACCTATGATGTAGACATTATAAGATAATTTCAAATGTATGAGTGACATTGTAAAATATTTGTGAGAACAGAGTACCTAAGGAATTGTAATGAGATTTACTTGTAATGACATTTATTGAAATAATGAAATTTGGTGTAGGGGCACCAAGGTTATTGAGCAAATTTGGTTCACGGAAGTCTTTTCAGTTAGTTTTGTATTTTGTTTTTTGTCAATTGAATAAGGTCATGACACATCCACAATTGATAATTTATAATGTAATAAGTCATGTTAGTTACAAAAAGAATAGTTAGGCATGATTGGAAAGATGTAGAATCATTTGTAAAAGCTATTTAAAGCCTCTTGAGGGCTATTTAAGTCAATATTTGAATTTGTAGCCTTTTCAAGGAAAATATTTGAATATGGCTGTAAATTTACTATTAGTGAGATTGAGATTATTAACCTTTAGAGAGTAGCATTATTTATGTTGATGAAATTTCCTTTAGATGCAAGGATTCAAAGCACATCAACCATGTGGTACAAATGATTAAATCCCAGAGATGATCTATAGCAATGAAAGAGTTTGAAAAGGAAGAGAGAGCTACAGTGGTGACTCAGGAGAAACTTTAGTGATGCAAATTCAAGGTGGAGAAGACTCAAAAAAATTAGATTTTAGTATATCAACAATCTTTGTTATTCCATTCAGCCATCCTGGAACAACTACCAACAAAAAGGCTTCCAAACCAACAATTTGTCTTAGATTTTAGAGAAGGATTCTCAAGAACCATCTCGTCATCAATATAGAATCTAATCATACCTCCCAACACCATTCCCAAGCAAGACATACAGGGATTAATTTCTTGGAGATCCTTCAAACTGCCCTACAAAAAAGCTACAAAATTAGCCCTATTTTACAAAAAAACTGCTCTTTAAACTTCTTCTAACCACAAAACCTCTTTAAAGGTCATCAAACAGGTCACAAATCTCCCAATTCCATAGGTTTTAGACAAGTAGTCAACCTCTAAGACATAATTTCTTAAAACCCTCAATTTCTTAACAAATACCTAGGGTTTTTAGCATCTCACAACTCCAAGGCCTTTCAAACCTCACAAAAGCATCAAATTTTATTTTAGGGTCTGCACACACATAATAAACCTTCACCTAGCCTTTGGAGCTAGTAGATCTCAAAAACATCACTTTGGTTCCTCCATTTCAAGCCAAAATCTCACATTCTCAGCCTAAAACAACATCACCAGCCCTATAAATGCCTTACCATTATTAAAAGAGTTAAGGAAACTTGAAAAAAAAAATTGTAAGCCTTTCCTCTAAGTCACAATTCACCACAGTAGGAAGAAGGGCTCCACCATAAAAATTAAAGTAAACTCAGACCCTACTAGTCTATACAGGCTAAATAAAGAAAAATGGATTTTCCTTTCACTAAAACAACTAAAGGTGTAACAAAACAAATTGAAATCTAGGATAAGACCTGCCACCACAATGTTTCATGAATTTATGTTCATAGGAGGCTCTTACTAGGCCATACACAAAAAAGAAACTGAAAAACTCAGAAAAATGTTGAAATTCCACAATTTTAGGTGTTGTGAAGAGCACCAATCTTCACAAAAACTATTGATTGAACCCCCATTTGGGATTGAGAGAGTAGGACTTGGGCAAAAGGAATTTGATATGGCTATTTCTTTCAAAGACTTCAAGTAGGATGTACTCCACATTGACGACATTCCTCAATCTTCACTTGATGGCATCAAGGAATGGTTGAACTCCATGGTTATAAATTATTATGAAAGTAGAATGAACTTGTACTAGCAGCCAATTTTGATGACTATTACTGATGATCCAAATAAATTTATTGAATATGTTGGTTAGGAATTTTTGAATATGAAAGCTAGTGATTTTGATTTTGATAATTTGGAAGAGTCGGATCAAGAATATGAACCCTCTAATGTAGAAGAGGAATCAGAATCACTCTTCATGTTGCAGCTATCGACTTTAATACCAACTACAATCGCAACATTGAAATTCCCTAGCAGTATTTATGTAAAGGAAATTTCCCTTAGATGAAAGGATTCAAAGCACATCAACCATGTGGTATAGATGATTAAATACTAGAGAAAATCTTTGTAGAAATGAGTCTGAAAAGGAAGAGAGAGCTACATTGGTGACTTAGGAGAAATTTCAGCTTTCAAAAACAAAGCCAATTAGGCTGGCAGACGTGTGGATCAGGCCATCATTTGGTGGAAGAGGAAGAAATGTGACTAGAACTCTGGAGGCCTACCATACTAGATTTTGAAATTCAACTATAAGAGGAGAAGACAGAGTTGATATCATGTACCAAAACATTAAGCATGCATTCTTCCAGCCAGTAGAGAAGGAGATGATTACTTTGCTTCATTTTCATTTGCATAACCATATCAAGGCATGGGAACCAAGAAGACTAAAGATGTCAATTTCTATGTGGAGGTAATGGATGTGATCCAAAATTTAGGAGGGGCAAGAAGGTTATCTTGTTTTTACTGTTGCTACCTACTTTCACAAATTTCTTGGATTGAAGGGTTTCACGATGTAATTCAACCCATTCCACTTTTTGTGCCTACTGTATCTTGTGGAATGGGTCCTCTAACTTGTACAAAAGATTCCTAACCTATTTAGAATGTTGTGGAGTCAAGGTTTGGTGTTTGGGATGATGTTCTATGGCTATAGCAGGGTATTTTCATGATGAAAATGAGGGTTTCAAGTGGTGTTTTGAAAAAATGTGGGAAGGATTGTCCATGTAATGTATTTTTAACCATGTATAGGGTCTGATAAGTGTGTTTGGTGCTTTGTTTGGGTATGGAAGGTGCGAGAGATAGAAGTTTCATTAAAACCCCAAGTATTTTGCTTGAAATAGAGGGTTTGGTGTATTAGGGGTCTAGAGGTCTTGGACCTAGAAACAAATCATGGAATTGGAGGTTTTGACACATAACATACTACTATTTGAGGAGTTTGAGTGAATATGTAGTGTTTAAAAGGTCGTCTCTTTGTAAGTAGGGCTAATTTAGTAGCCTTTATGCAAGGTGGTCTATTGGATCTTAATGATGGTACAAAAAACATGGTATGATCTCTAAGGAATTTGTCTTAGGGTCTGTGTTCAAGCTTGATTGATATTTGATTGGCCATTGGATGACCTTCTCTAAAAGATAAGCCCATTTAATGATATTTGGAGACTATAAGTTAGGCAAGGGTTTATTGAAAACCCATACTCAAAACCTTCCAATAGCCAACCAAAGCCTAAAACACCTTCAAAAAGTTCTGCAAAAGCTTAAAAGTTCAAGATATATTGCTGCCCCCAAATATTTCTTCAAATCCTAGCAGTAAACCACTATTTTCCACTCAAAAATGCACCATTTGACATCTAGGGCATCACCTAAAAACCCTCTATTCACCTCCCTTGTGCACAAGACTTTTCCCATGTGTTTTATAACCATAAATAAGCCTTTCCATTGAGTTATAGAAGCATACAATGGGTGAAAGGCTTAATATGACATTTTAATGCACTCAAAACCCTTAAAACAGGGTATACAAACCGACCCTCAGTAATTGGCTTCTAAAATGCACAAAATCACTTGAAATCCAACCAAACCAAAACTAAAATAAAGTTAAGTCTACTTTCCACTGAATTCCATCAAAAAAAGAGCACAATCACCTTGTACGAAACCATACAGTTCAATGAAACATCAAATCCCAAAGTGCAAAAGGGTAGCAATCTTTGACGGGGTATTACTCAGATACCATGGTGCTTTTGAAAACTCTGTATGAACCTATGGGATTTTTTTGGGCCCATCTAAAATAACATCTCTCAGTTTTTGTTATCTTGAAATGGTTTTGTCATGGTTTCCAATTTTCAGTTGAACGAAAAGTGTCAAATGCAAGTAGTGGAAAGTTGCAAAGTGGTGCAACTTTCGTTCTACAACTCCTGTGACCAAACAGACTATTCCAAAGCATCCAAATAGGTATTTTTACACTAGGCATGGTCCTCTTTCACACTAAAACACGCGGAATTGCTCCAAGCTATGTTCAACTGGATCAATCCTTAAGGGTCCAAAGTGCAAAATGGCTGCAAACTTCAGCATGCTAATACTTGGATACCATAATGCTTAGAAACTTATCATCTAATCCTATGGAATCTCATTGAGCCCCTCTATAATAACCTCTCTCCATTTTTGTTATCTCAGAGTGGTTTTCCTGTGGTGTCCAGTTTTCAGTTGATAAAAAAAGTGTCAAATGGAAGTAGTGGAATGGTACAAAGTGGTGCAACTTTCGTTTTGCAACTCGTGTGACAAAATAAACTATTCCAACACATCCAAATAGGTATTTTTATGCTAGGCATGGTCTTCTTTCACACTCGTTCAATCAGATCAATCCCTTAAGGGTCCAAAGTGCAAAATGGCTGCAAATTTTAGCATGTTGTTACTCAGATACCGTGATGCTTAGAAACTTCTCGTCTAATCCTATGGGATCATGTTGCACCCCTCTACAATAACCTCTCTCATTTTTTGATATCTCGAAGTGTTTTTCCTATGGTGTCCAATTTTTAGTTGATGGGAAAAATGTCAAATGGAAGTAGTAGAAAGTTGTAAAGTGGTACAAATTTTGTTCTGCAACTTGTCTGACCAAATGAACTGTTCCAACGAGTCTGAATAGGTATGTTTACATTGGGCATGATCATCTTTCACACCCAAACATGCAGAATCGCTCTGACCTATATTCAACTGGATCGATCCCTTGAGGGTCCAAAGTGCAAAATGACTGCAAACTTCAACATGTTGTTACTCAGCTACCATGATGCTTAGAAAATTCTTGTCTAATCCTATGAGATTATATTTGGTCCCTTTGCAATAACCTGAGCTCTCAGTTTTTGTTATCTAGGAGTGGTTTTCCTGTGGTGTCCAGTTTTCAGTTGATAGAAAAAGTGTCAAATGCTAGTAGAAAGTTGCAAAGTGGTGCAACTTTCGTTCTACAACTCCTATGACCAAACAAATTGTTCTAATGCATCTAAATAGGTATTTTTATGCTAGGAATGGTCCTATTTCACATCCAAACATGTGGAATCACTACAAGCTATGTTCAACCACATTGATTCCTTTAGGGTCTAAAGTGCAAAATGGTTGCAAAATTCAACATGTTGTTACTCAGTTACCATGACACTTAGAAAGTTCTATTTTGATCCAATGGGACCATGTTGGGCCCCTCTACAATAACCTCTCTTATATTTTGTTATCTTAGAGTGGTTTTCCCTTGGTGTCCAGATCTCAATTAATAGAAAAAGTGTCAAATGCAAGCAATGGAAAGTTGCAAAGTGGTGCAACTTTTTTTTTGCAACTCATGTGACCAAAAATTTTTTTTCAACACATCTGAATAGGTATGTTTATGCTAGGCATGGTCCTCTTTTGCACCCAAACAAGTGGAATTGATCTGAGCTAGGCTCAACAAGATCGATCCCTTAAGGGTCCAAAGTGCAAAATGGTTGTAATATTCAACATGTTGTTACACGGATACCATGATGCTTAGAAACTTCTCATATGATCCTATGGGATAGTGTTGGGACCCTATAAAATAACATCTCTCAGTTTTTGTTATCTCTCAGTTTTTTCCTTTGGTGTCCAATTTTTAGTTCATGGAAAAAGTGTCAAATGGAAGTAGTGGAAAGTTGCAAAGTGGTGCAACTTTCATTCTGTAACTCGTGTGAGAAAACAAACTGTTCCAACACATCTGAATAAGTATATTTATGCTAGGCATGGTCCTCTTTTGCACACAAACACTCAAAATTGCTCTGGGCTATGCTCAACCGGATCGATCCCTTAAGGGTCCAAAGTGCAAAATGGTTGCAAACTTCAGTGTTGTTCATGTTGTTACTCAGATACCATGATTCTTAGAAACTTCTCATCTAATCTTATGGGATCGTGTTGGCCTCTCTACAATAACCTCTCTTAGTTTTTGTTATCTCAGAGTGGTTTTCCTATGGTGTCCAGTTTTCAATTGATGGAAAAAGTGTCAAATAGAAGTAGTGGAAAGTTGCAAACTGGTGCAACTTTCGTTCTGTAACTCGTGTGACCAAAAAAACTATTCCAATGCATCTGAATAGGTATTTTTATGATATGCATGGTCCTCCTTCACACCCAAATACACGGAATTACTTCGAGTTACGTTCAACCAGATCGATCTCTTAAGGGTCCAAAGTGCAAAATGGTTGCAAAGTTCAGCATGTTGTTACTTGGATACCATGACGCTTAAAAAAAAAATTTCTAATTCTATGGGATCGTGTTGGGCCCCTCTGTAATAACCTCTATCATTTTTTGTTATCTCAGAGTGGTTTTCCTTTGGTGTTCAGTTTTCAGTTGATGGAAAAAGTGTCAAATGCAAGTAGTGAAAATTTGCAAAGTGGTGCAACTTTCGTTCTGCAACTCCTGTGACCAAATGAACTATTCCAACGCGTCTGAATAGGTATTTTTATGCTAGGCATGGTCCTCTTTCACACCAAAAAACACAGAATCACTCTAAGGTATGTTCAACAGGATTGATTCCTCAAGGGTTCAAGTGTAATATTTTGAAATAGGCCATTCCACCTATTGTTTAGGTTGTGTCTCGATAATATGGGCCTCATGTAAGTAGGATAGGGAGTAGGAATAAGAAAATAGCATTGGTAAAGGCATTGGAAGATATTACTAATGCTACCCCTATTCAAAATTCAAAATTGGGGCCCCTTAAAAGCAAGGCTAGAAGTGGTGAAAAGAAGAAATTGCTTGAAAAAAATTTAGAATAGGTTAGAAATAGGGGGAGGTTGTGGAGTTTGATGTGTTCAAAAAGGTCTGAAAGGACAAGGGAGGTCAAAATTATGTTATGGCATGATGCCCTAGTTGGGAAAACAAAGATTTTGAATGAAAAAGAAATGTTTGAGGGAGTAAAAGTGGGTAAATTAAAGAGGTAGCATAATTTGGTGGTCAATTAAGTTTGTGCAGGAAAAATGAAGAGTGTTGGAATAGGTTTTGAGGTTCTAACTTGGGTTTGGGGGTTCGGTTCACCGGTTAGGCCAAAAAAATTTGGAGGGGGGTTCGATTCATTTTGGGTTCATTGATACAAAAATCATGTGTGTGTATATATATATATATATATGCATCCTAGAATCATGCATTAGGATTAGAATATCACATAACATCATATAAACAATAAAACCACCATAAACTTCAATTCCATTTAAAACATGCATGATAATCTTTGAAACTTGAATTGTGGTAGCTTGATATACAAATTCTATTGATGTTAGGGTTCAATTTGTATGAGTTTGAAAAAAGAAGCCAATTGAGTAGAGTTATCAGCGTTCTTCATAAATCATAAGAATTTGTTTAGTACACTAGGAATTTTTATGTCTTCTTGCAGTCTCAAACATTATTTTGTATCATTGTTACATTGGTCTTGAGATTGGTAGCTTAATATAGCTCCACAATACAAAATCTAGTTTACCTGTGTAGTGTAACAATGGCATAGGTAAATTTTTCTTACAAAGAACCAAAGGGTGAGTGCACAATTGAAATGTATAAACACGTATCATTTTGTAATATCAAGGATACTTTTTGAAACTTCCATGCATTGCTAATCTAAAAGGAGAAGTCTTATACATATCCTTTGCTTCATTGAGTTGTTCCAATCAAATGATTAAATATATTGGAATCTTTTTATCAATCATTTCATAGGATACCAATTGAAAACATGTTTTTTTTCTTTTAGATAAAGTTGTTTACCATCAATCAATTAGTTTATTCAATACAAACCATGAAGGACAACAATGATCAATGCTATGGCTAACCAATTAATAAGTATACACGTGAATAAGTCAAGCATGTACATGATGTGAATAAAGGAAGAACAAGTAGTCACAAACACATATGCCTTGAAGTATACACACGAATACATAGTATACACAAATTAAGACAAAGTATATGCATGAATACAAGGTATATATACACAATTTAAGACAAAGTATATGCACAAATACATGCAAATATGGACACCATCGATAAAAAAATTTGTATTAACTAAATAGTGATGTACACATACATCAATATATGTTGATATAAGTATTAAATATAGGTACAAAATAGCCATATAGGCTTACGAGAATGCCATATAGGCATACAATGTCAAATATATCCAATACAAAATATTTACAAAATTGCCATGTAGGCATACAACAAAGGGCTCTGGAATCAAAGTCATTGCTCTCTAGGCTCTCAAAATAAACTCTTGCCCTTTACTGGTTGATCAGATGGTGATAGTTATGTCACTCGGTTTTGTTGCACTCAAGGAGTGCTCCTATTGCTCCTCCTACTACTGTTAATTTCTTGCTGAATTTTTAACAGTTACAATAAGAAGTAAAGGCATTAATATATAGAAATTACATTATAATAAATGATATATATTTAAAAAAATAATCACTTACGACCATCTCATGATCACTCTCCTCGAGGGAAATATTTGCACGTTGATGTTGAGGTGTGCTCAAGCCCTGTATAAACCATCCAAATAGAAATTAAACTACGAATCAATAATTTGGTTTGATTTTTCACTCGAACTAACATCTATAACAACGAATGTAAATTGGAATTTAGTAATTTTCCTCATACCTCCCTTGTTAGAGCCATTAAGGATTGTATAGTGGATGAAACATCGATATCCATTGCCCTCGTAACATTTGGAGGTGTTTCCACAAGCAAAATCTGAAAATAAAACAACAAGTTACTATTTAATCACAAAAAAGTTACAATAGTGATGGACACGTCATGAATTATAGTGTATGAGATCTAATGAACAAAATTTTGAGTACTTATTAAACTATATATTTCTAATTATCATGCTTACTATTTTCCCTATCCATATCTTGTTTGAAAGGATGTGTTTTTAGGATTTTACCCATAGTAGCAAGCCACTGAATCATTTGATTAAATGCTTTCATAGACATGTACGATAACTATGGTGGCATAGAGAAGGCAGTGAACTATTTGAAAAAATGCCTCAAAAGAAATGGGGTCTCATGGTGATGGAATGCCATTACAAACAAATGCACATCATGGCATTCCATCACCATAAGAACACATTTCTTTGAGGAATTTTTTCAAAAAGTTCATTGCCTTCTCTATGACCAGTATTATTGCTTACTATTATGCTTTGATAAATATGTTTCCAAGCATCCATAGTTTGTTGGAAAGTGCCTATTTTAGGCTTTTAGCCATAGTAGCAAGGAAGCGCGAGTAGTTTGATAAAATGCTTTGGTGCACATGTATTAAAAATGTGGTATCATAGAAAAGGTGGTGAGCATTTTGAAGAAATTCCTTGAAGAAATGTAGTCTCATGGTGATGGAATGGAATTCCATCACCATGAGACCACATTTTCTTGGAGGCATTTTTTGAAACTACTAACTGCCTTGTCTATGCTATTGCTTACTATTATGGGGTCTGTGTAGGATCATGATAAGGAGATTCTTAGTTTTCCACCAATATAAATTATGTTTTACTTTGAATTTAATAAATAATTATTATTCATTTTCTATTTGAATTACAACAAAAGTCATGATTGATAGGTTGATTGAAAAACATCTATAGCTTTCAAACGATATCACATTTTTTGAATCTGAAACATGTGTCACATTCTATGCTTCAAATACTATAGGATTACAAAAAAAAATGAATTTCATGAAGTTTTGACCAAGTTAAGGTGGTCAGACATACGGGTTTTTATCTTTTTGAAAATTTGTAATAAAAAATTCATAATTAATTATTTACTTGGAAAAAAATTACAAAAAAATATGCATCACATCCGGACATGAGTCTTTTACTTATATCTAAAATATTATAAAAAAATATTATCATTTTATTGTGGTTTAAAGGGTGGTCAGACAGACACCTACTTCTTATTTTTTTCCTTGAAATTTAAGTACTATTGCATTGAAATTTCAAATTTTCACCAAATAGATTATTTTTATTTTAAATAAACCTAGTAGTTTAGAAACTACATTCAATTTTATATGGATTCTATTCTTATACATTTTTGAAATAATATAGATAACTTATTCAAATTTTTATGTCAAGTTGCCTAACTCTAATTTTTTTGATAATTACTAGTTACATTTAGTCATACCAGCCTCTATAGAAATAGTAGATGCTATCAAAACATCCCATAACAAATGCTATCAAAACAATTACTAAACAAAAAACCCACTAAACTTTCACTGAACTTTGAATTTTTATGTATCGATCAGTTTGTGATGTTGGTTAGATTCGACCATAAAACATGTAGTTTAACATTTCCTTCTAGTTCTAAGCTTAACCACGCCCCATCATTTTTCTTGAGAGGAAGAATGCAAGATGCACATAAATGTGTGTATTCATCCATAGGCTACGCACAAGATTCATCCTCCTCAATGGACATCAATGATAATTTCCATGCAGAGTAGATCGAACAGCCCAGGGAAAATGGATGCTAATTTTTCAACTTGTCTAAAGAGGTCAGTGAAAGTGATGACATTGACTGTTTCAACCTATACTCTACCAGACAACATTCATTATGTTCTTGGCTTAACCAAAGGTGCAATGCAAATGTTTCTACCTCGAGCTTTGAAATGATAACTTCCAATAGAGCAATATTGGCTAGTAATTCTTGAGCATTGATTGGAACATCACAAGGCGAACTAGATAAAGCTTGAGTTTCTGTGCAATAGAGAATTCCAGTGTGGCATGTAAATCAATCTCTTCTTACAGTTGCTTCTATACAATCCCTGAACTTTTCTGAGAACAAGGCTCAAGTATGAAGCTATTGGGGATGACAATGACTAATGAGACAAACATACATTGGTTTGATGGTTCTAAAACTGACAGAAAAGCACCACAACTTGTTCGCTATATCAGTGCCAATTTTGACGAAATTTCTCTTTCAAAAGCCTCTAGAGTTATGCCTTTTATTTAGATAATGGCCTGTTTGATCAAGAACATATTTCTAAAACTTCAACAAATTGAACTAGGTAAACTATCAAGAGATAACAAGCCATAAAGAAAAAATAAATCAACTCAAACACAAAAAAAAGGAGCATACATGTCATCCTTGCAAGAAATTGTTACTCATATATTCCCTCCTTGTAAGAGACTTTGCATTTTGATCTAAATCATGAATTGAGAAAAGCTTGCAGTAAATACCAATAAAAACAAAGATTTTGCATCCCTATCTATTGCATGAGTCGATCTTTGTGTAAACAAAAACATAGAGAATGCATGAACAAAAACAAAAACTTTATTTTAATGTCTAATGCATGAAATAAATGGGGGTGAACAAAAACAATGAATTTATATTTCTGCCCCACGATGGGTGCCAATATGTGAACCTTAAATATTCCTTACTTCAAACAATGACCATAGTTAGTTGTTAGTCAATTCAAAATAATCAACTCTAAGATTCCTATGAAATACTTGACTATGCTAATAAATGCAAACTAAATAGAACAAAAACAACTAAATGCAAGCATATGAAAATATGATCAAACCCCTATCTCATAGTGGATTGGTGCTTCTTTGATGTGGAAAGAAGCCCTTTCCTAATCCTTGACAAGCTCCTGGATGGTGGATGATGCAAGATGATATGCTATGAAAAATGATCAAGTTGTAGGTTGTGGATTTGGGGAGGAGTAATACAATAGAGGATGCCTCTATTTATAACCAAGAAGGATGGAAGAATTCTAAACATGGAGGATGTGCGACAAAGATTCAACCAATAGGAATGAACCACTTGTCCAAATATGAGTGGATGGAGGATGTGCAAGTTTTGGTCAATGTGCAAATAAATGACATTAGGTGGCCTTTTCAAATTTCAAATTTGGCTTGTTGGAGGGAGAAAAAGGGGCTTAAAATCCAAGTGGGGGACATGTAAGAGGAGAATTAATGCTATGTTGGAAGGGGCAAGTCAACTTGGATTTCAATTAAAACTTGAGGGAATCTTCCATTTTTATGCCATGTTGATGGAAAATGGAGATTTAATAAATTAATTAAAATCCTTTAATTGTGCAAGTGGGAAAAGCTAGAGGATGGGACTTGCATTAAGATTAGATTTAATCCTGATTTAGTTAACTTAAGAGAGGATTAGGTGATTTGACCTTTTTTCTTTAGATTTATGGATTAAACTAAATCAAAAGGGAGATAGAAAATGATAAAGATTTAGTTAAATAAATATTTGATTTATTTAGCTAAGGGGGATAATGTTAGTGTTTATTTAATTTAAATGGAGGACTTTAGAGATAAATCAAATAAGCTTGATTTATTTAATGAATGGACTTGATTAAATTCAATATGCTAATTTTGCATGTCCACACAACTAACAAAAATTCCAAATCTAACCCGTACACATGAAAAGCGGGGGAAAGGTTTTATTGTATAGGGGCTTTCCTAAGTCAAACCTTATTGTGGTATTTCTACCTCCACGTACAATGATTGTGATGATCAAGAGGGAATGCCATAATTCGAGCAAAGGAAAAGCAATAATAATTGACTGAAACAAAATGATAATTTTGACAATATTACCTTTGATATGAAATCTTTGATGAAGTGATGCCACACCATAAGTTGCCACAAATGTTGATTGATGGAAGCCTTGATTTCATGATAGACCTATAAAAGGTTATTCCACAAAACATAATAGCTTTCTGTAGATAGCATGTAGAGGATAACTCAATACTTCTCCATACTAATTTCATGATAAATCATAGTAGTGCTTAGGTGCTTAAATGAGAAGATAATCTTGTTTATATATGAATTCCAATTAATGTTTTTGGTTATAGGCTGACCTAGGATCTCTTTTTAATCCCCCGAGGACTGAAATTGAAACTTCAAATTTGAATTTGGCCCCCTTTAAGGTCAAGGTCCCTCCACACCCATGACCAAGTGATTTTACCCCAAATTTATCCTAAAATTAGGGAATTTAATATTATTTTATAATCTTGCCCCAAAACGAATAAATTATTATTACAATTAATATTGTAGGTAAAATAGTGTGTCAAGGTAGTGTGAAATTTTTAGGGGTGACAACTTATGACAATACACACATATTTTCCTTCATTTCTAAATTCCTAATTTTGCAAAATATTACCCATGGAATGTAGCTAGTAGACATGTACATTACAATGTTAGGTTTCTCAACATACAATTTTTCACATACCTCCTAATTTCCTATAGCTAATTTATTTTTTCTACTTAACCATTTTCATGGGATGATGACTTTATTAGCAACAAGGTTATTAATCTCATAAAAAATGTTAACCTTCATTTGCTTCTCAATATATTTCCATTGAAGACATTTCATTATAAACACTAGCTATTTCATGGCTTACTACCTACATTCCATAATCTTATGGAAGGATGAATTTAAATTATTTCATAGTTTTTGTAATGTTCCCCATAATGATAAAAAATGGTCCCAATTTATAATGTGAAAAAACCAATCTCTAAATTAGTATTATCACAAGTTGTAGAACTTGAACCAGTAGATATCTTGGTATCCATCTAGAAATTATGGGTTATCAAAGATGGATTTGAACCTATCCCAAAAATTGGATTACCTAAAAAGTTTTGAAATTATTTTTTTATTTCTTAAAACTCTATCTCAAAATCTACTTGATTTCCTAATTTAAAATTATCAGAACATTCATAGTGTTGGTATTCCTCATTTGATACTTCTATTACATTAGCACCTTTATCTTTATGACTCAAGAGGTTTCTCTCACTCTATTTTTCATATATATTGAATTTGATTCATTGAATTTCATGCCTTCCATTTGAATTGTAAATTCCCCTAAGGTTTTACCTCTCTCAAACTACATTGTAGCTTGAATTGCTTTTCTCTATTTACTTTAGGCTCCATAATTTATCCCCTGATTTTATTAATATTATTTTCTAAAATTTCATTAGACTTCCTTAATTCCTTATTTTAGTTCACCTCCTCTTTACTTTGGAATTTGCAGCTTAGTTCCAATATTCTTTGCATGAGAAGTAAAGTATTTTACACCAATGTTTGTTTCTATTTTCATCTTATTTTTTTATAACAAGGAATATATTGTTCTATTCATAGTTGGAAAGAGGTGGCTTATGATGAAATATGTTTCTAGGTATTTTTTGTAACTTTTGTGTTGTATATTATTTATGGCTTCTTGATGATTTTTTAATTATTATTTATAGTTATAACTTGTCTTATTCATTTCTCACCTTTCATAGGTGTTTGCATAGGTTACTTCTTTCTAAAACCTTAAAGAACCTTTCAAATATAGTACACCTTTGAATTCATCCTACTAATTTTGATATTCTTTGAAAAATTTACCAAACTCTTTTTTTCAATTGGCTCTCTAGTATTTCACCTCATTTATTTTATCTAATAGTTGTGGAAATATTTTTCTATAGATCTCTATTTTTCAATTTTTTATTATTCCTTGATCCTTTCTTGTAGAGTGGACCTTACCTTACCATCTCAACATATTTTTTAAAGGTTAAAGTTACCCTCCTAACTTTGGACAAATTTTGGTATTTATCCATTAATCTAGCCACTTTTTCAAGTATATATTCTTCTTTAGGGGTGATGTGAATTATCATTTTTTCTTGTTTTTGTTGTCTAATATAGCCTTTATCCTTATCATCCTTGGCATCTAAAGAGCCTATTCCACCATAGGATAATTTGAAGGATCCACCCATTATTCACAAGTTGGTAACAAAACTAACTCTAATTCCAATGTAATATCGTAGGGAAAATATTCTTCGAAATATTTTTTTAAAAGATTTCAACAAAAAACTTATATTGGAAAATTATAGTTTAGGGTTGATTATTTAAAGATAGAACATTAGAAAACCCTATATTATATTAATTTTGACTCAATAGCATTATTGACTTAGTGAAAGGTTGAAAATTGTCGCTCTTATTTGCTTGGGAGATAGAACAACTAATTTCCTACACTTCTCATTCAAGGAAACCCTAGAGATCTCAATCCAAGGATAGAATGAGGGAAAGATATATGAAATAAGGTGTCCTAGGGTGTGATTAGAGACTAAAATGGGGTTCACCACCAAGCTAAGGATTGGAAAGACAAGTAACATGGCAGACCTAATGATAAAACCTAATGATGTGAAAAACTTAAGTAGATGACCTAAAAATGAATCCAAATCATAACAATAAACTTAGAAAACATAGAGGTGCACCTGGGAATTTGAATGTGCTCAAAAAAATCTCTGGAATCTTAAAAATATTGATTTTAATGCTCACTGGGACTCATACGCCAGGATGGGTGATTTAGTCCCAAATTAGGTTTTTTGGGCAAGAACAAAAATCTAATAGTGACAAATCTGGAACTCCTAAAATTTGGGAAAATCCCTATACTAGGACTCATACCCTAGAAGTTGTGTATCAATCTCTTTCAAATTTTTTAGGGGGTCAAACTCTAAATCTACTCTCCTATCTTTTCTCTTCCTTCCAATCTTGATTTTCGGATCTAAAATGTTAAATTTTGTTCTATAGGTATCTTTTAGTGATCTTGTAAACAAGGTGAAAACTTTGGAAACTTTGGAAACTTGACAAATTCTTCCAATATTTCTCTTCAATGTATCTTCAACCTAAATCTGCAAATCACACAATAAAGAGAGGGGAAAATGTTGTTTTGTTAGTAGAAATAGGTTTTCCTTGGTCAAACCTCGTTTTGGTAACCAAACCTTGAAATGAAATGAAATAGAATGGAGGAATGATGAATGAACAAATATGCAATGTTACAACTCACCAAACCCTTGAATAAGATGTTGCAAAAATGTATGAAATGACTAGCATGAATGTGGATCTTGACACTTACTTGAATGTTGTAGATCTTGAGTTGAATGCTTGCTTGAATCATGAAACCCTACATCACAAATGTTAGCTCAAAAATGAACATGATGCGTGATGAATTTGACATGATGCTTGAATCTTGAACAATGCTCCAAAATTCTTGATGATCACTCTTGAATGCTCTTGAATGCTAGAATGCTTGTGTCACACTTGCTTATGAAATTTACTAGGTGGAAAATGAGTGAAATAACCTTGTATTTATACTTGTTTATCCCAAATTTCTCAAAATTGCAACACTACAAGCCGACATCATATCTATGGGAATAAAATCCCACCAAGAATTTGAATTTAATTTAGGTCTAAGCTAAGTGGGACTCATACACTAGTTGTGGCATATTATTCCCATTAGGCTAAGCTTGGGACACATTTTTCAAGAAAGGCTTCGTTTAGTGTGAAATCTAGATCGGGGCCCCAAAACTTAGGTGGAACCCATATGCGCAAGGTGGCGTATGTGTCCCAAATTACTAAATCTAGGCCATTATAGTCCAAAATCATTAAATTTTGATTGGTCAATTGATGTGTGTCAAGATTATAATCAAAATGATGCATTAATTAAGGCTTGTGGACGCAAAATAAGGCCAATTTAAAGAATAAAGAAGCTTGATTTTAGCAGGGAGGGCTGAAACAAGTGTGAAAATGTAAAGGACAATATTTTTCTACACTACAATTAGTATTATACTCTATAATTTAGTATTTCACCCTAAATTGATAACCCTAATTGGCTATATTAGAAACTAGAAATCCTAGAAATTTCCTTTATACTTGTAAAAATAATAGTAAACCCTAATTTACCTTCAAAATTTATAGATTAACGATAATAGCAACCCTACTGATAGATTTAGGGAGATAAAATAAAAATTCAAATATTAACCCTAAAATTGTGAGAATCTCAACATGCTTTCATGCATTTACATCAACCTTAATACCTAGATTAACACCTAAAGATACCATATTAGAGGTAAACATTGGAACCATTTTTATATATTAGATTTATATAGAATACTCTTTGATTATAAAATTGTGAAGTTGAAACAGGATTAATAATAGAATATGTCACATAGTATAAAGTATATATCCACGTAAAATATTATGCTCAAGACCCACAATCGATAGCTAAATGACACAAACAATGACATCAAAATATTATATTAAAGTGGTTTAAAATACATTATAAAACTTTAATAGTAGGTATTACTATCTAAAAAATTACAATAGGATTGTTGTGTTACATGACATAGCTATTTTGAATCCCACACACATGAACTCCAGGTGAGATTGAATTGATAGGTAAAATGGGTTTCATGCTTGTGTCTAGGAAGAAAATATTATATATCATCTATTTTTCTATAAATTAGAGGGTTTTCATCATCATATACATTTTTTTAGGAATTGATGCTCAAAATCATTTGAATTAGGGTTTTGGTATGTAAAATGATGTATAATCCTATTAAACAATGAATAATCCAAAAATATATCTTGCTTTGCATATTTGAATGGTTTATGGAATAGATCCAAGGTCATTAACCCTTGCAATCATCAAAATTAATGGAATCATTTGATATGAGCATGCATGATGAAGAAGAGATCAAGAAAATAATTGAAATGGAAACCAACCCTAAACCTTTACAATAATGAAAAAGTCCATCTTCATCCTCCAATGTCATCTGTACATGTGAATCCATGCCCTTGAAAGTTTAAATAACACTATTGGGTAGGAAAACTCTTTTAGAGAAGTTGCGAGGTCAAATTTTGCATTAATAGTGCTTTTGTGTCATGTCAAGAGGTAAATGAGGTGAAAAGTGTAAATAGGTTGGAATGTCAAAGTTTGTTGGTTGGGGATATTGCATGATGCATTCCCTATGTGAAAATTTAGGGAGTTGAAGAAAAGCATGAGAGTATAGACAAGTTAGAAAATCTAATAAGGGGAAAGGAAAGAACACATCTTAGTAGAAAGGTGTGTCAATTTGGTAAAGTTTGAAACCCCAAAAATTTCTTAGATATATAATTCTAAACACAAGACTTCTACACAAAGTATTTGAGACCTAAGAGGCTAAGCTCCATTAGGATTAGTTCACAAAAATAAAATGAAAATGGGATTTAAATCCATAAAATTATATTTATTGAAAAGGGAATATTACATAGTATCTATAGGAATATTGTATTGTGTATCACTTGTGTAAGCATTAAAAGAGAGAAGAAATGATGTCAAATTTTTATTTTGGGTTGCATTGGTTATATAATTTTTTAATTAACATAAGAAACATTCATTTCATGGATAGATTTTACTTTTCAAACATAAGAAAAAATTATTTTAGGGATAGTCTTTGACTTAGCGTAAATAAATCTAAGATTTCATAGTATTTGATTGATTAAGCAAGGAAAAAAGGGCCCTGGCCCAAGCAGAGAATACAACATGAGAAGAGAAACTAGAGGTGGGAATCAACAAAAGAATGGGAGCCCACCAACTCCCCAAAAATCCTAGCCAAAATGCTTAACCAATCCCTTTTTTCACAAACATATCAATGCTAATATACTGGTAAAAAAACCAACGACTACCAACAGTAACATCTATCCCTAACCATCTACAAAACTTAACATCATCTAACATAGCATTCCTACTATAGAAATACCCATCATTAGACATATTTAAGTTAAGACACCAATGACCATGTACCTAGTAGCAGCAGTTCACTTAAACATAGTAAGAAAAAACATCATAAACAAAAAACCAACAAAAAAGAGCAACCAAATTAAGCATCTTCAATCAGCTTCCAAGCTTTGAACAGATCCTCAATAGTACCATGTACTGTTGTCTTTGGTTCCATCTTACCAGCGCGGTCCTCTTCGTCAATCACTCCTTTCTTCCTTTGCTGCTTCTTTATTTTTCATAGCCCCGAGACAGTGGCCACCACAAATTTTTTCATCACAGCGTCCACCACTGCACACACATTCTTAACCGCTTCTTCTAGAGTCTGAATTCTTTGAATATTACCTTTAGCTTGCATTCCTTTCTCCAGGGCTTTCAGTCTTTCCTCCATTAAATTCCTTTGATCAGATTCTCAAGAGCTTGAATCTTGTTGTCCCTCTCCATCTCAAAAATATTCTTCTCCAGCATTTTCATTTTCCTCTCCAATCTATCAAGTCTCCCCTTCTCATCTTCATCAACTTTAATTTCCTCTTTATCAGTATTCCCAATGGTATTTTGATTAGCTTCTTCCTCTTCTTGGACATTCGCCTGCTGTGACATCTCCATTTCCTCTTCACCCTGATCTTACTCACTATCCTCCTTTGAATCCTCATCTTCAATCGAGTCACTACCCAGGTTGTCAGGAACTTCCTCTGTTGAGGATTCATTATCCTCAACAACATATTTTTCTATACTTTTTAGACGGCTTTGGGTTTCATCCGAACATTGGACATTTTTCTTTTTCTCTTTTCCTTTAGACATCGCCATGGATAATCTTTTAGACCTTCTCCCCCCTAGGTGTGAACTCTCAGCTTCTTTATCATCAGGGATAGTAATGGCCTCCACCTCTTCGCCCAATTCCTTTAAAAACAACCTCTTTCTTTTCACTTGAATATATTAAGATTTCATAGTTAACCTATTCAATTTACCATGATTATTTTCTATTCTTAGATTAGTAGTTTCAATTGAATATATTAATTAAGCATGTTTATATTTCAAATAGAGAAGAACCAACACTAGAAAGGAATCCTAAACCTGCATTTTGCACATAACCATTAGACACCACTTGGATTGACAAAATATATCTCTAGTAAACTACAAGGTTTAATGACACTTGTTAGTAGGTTGTGGTAGGAAGACGTCTCTTATGTCCACAAGTTGCACTCTTTGCTTAAAACTAAGGCCTTCTACCTCTTGAAATCTTCCTTTGACAATATCATTTATTCTAGTATAAGGGTTCCTCCCAAAGCATCACACTAAGGATTTATTGAGTTGGTCCATTTATGTTGAATCAACTTACAACTTGTCTAACTTTCTTTAAATTAGGTTATCAATGCATGTGTTTCTTTTCTATAGCATGTCAAGTAGTTTTGGTAATCCTTTGTGGCATATTAAAAGATATTGGTTTAGTGGCTTAGATAGTCAAAAATTTACTCAGTTTAGTTGCAATTGCCTCTATGTGCCTTTAAATGGATTCCATTGGAACATCAAACATTGGCATTTCCTTCTTTTATACAATAGGTAGTGCAATACTTAGGGAAGTTTGTTGTTCTACCATCTTTCTTCTCACTCTTATTTAGTAGCCAAATTTTTTCTCCAAGCCTTGTGAGGCAACAATGGCTTCAGGTTGAGCACATGATTTCATTTCCTTAAAGGTTACTAATCCTTGCTCCTAATTTCCAACCTATACAAGTAGCTTTGAATGATTGGAAAAGTAGCCATAGAATTTTTCAACTAGTTATCTTAATTAAGTATTGCATTAATAAAAGGAGGTCAAATTGGTAGATTGGGTTGATG
Organism: Sequoia sempervirens; assembly: GCA_007258455.2. Taxonomy (NCBI): domain Eukaryota; kingdom Viridiplantae; phylum Streptophyta; class Pinopsida; order Cupressales; family Cupressaceae; genus Sequoia; species Sequoia sempervirens. The sequence goes on from VDFB02324904.1 coordinate 202,517, forward strand.
ACAAAATCTTTATAAGGTTGCAACCATTCAGACTTAGTTTAGTATGTTCTTGAATTAGTTAGAAATCTATAAGAAAACCCTAACATTCTCAACACCCATGTGCATAGTAACCCCCAGGTCAATGAGAGGACACATAATCAATGATATTGGTGGTACATAAGAATTTAACTCAAAATCATAAGGAAAAGTATTTCATTCAAGAGGGTACAATATTAACTCCCCCTCTACACTTGTGCTACATTTAACCCTACAAAAAAGGAAGGGTTGAAATGATATTAGTAAATTGGGTGTTTTTGGATTTTAAGGAAGGTTTGCTCTTCGACTTTGAAAATGTCAACTATATAAATATATGTAACACTATTTAAAATAATGATTACCAATTTCATAAATCCATAAATAACAACTAAATACAAATAAAAAAGATTTTTTATAATTCAAACATAATAACTTAACAGTTTCTATTATAAAAAAATATTTAAAACACCAATACAGATTTTCAGAATGGATTGACTCTTTTATAAATGATACTATAATATAAAGTCAAGTATAAACCCCAGTCAAACAATGGCAACAATTTCCACATTCATTATTTCAGATTAAATGTCCGGATAGCCATCTGGAAGACGAAGATGAGCCTTTGGTTTCCAATAAAACACGCTACGTAACGAGTCTGAAATCAAAGTCAAAATATGTTAATTTGACTGTGAATATGGCGACCACATGACTCAATTAATAATTATTATATGGATGACTTGAATGTTATCTGGCCGAGAATTGGTCAAATGGAAGAACCGAATACGTTCCCGTCAAAGCTCAAGCGAGGTAGATAGCGCGTAAACTCGCTTGTCTTCCATGTGCAGATTTATCGACAAGCATTTGCCATTCTATAAATACGGGGAAGAGGAGCTTCAGAGATACAAACGCAACGAAGCAGCGGTTAAGGAAGCGAAATAGTAGAGATGGAGAGCGAAAGAAAAACGACGTTGGTGTTGGCACTGGGGATCGTCGTTCTGTTTGGGAGTGTTTCTGCACAGAATTGTGGGTGTTCGAGCGACTTGTGCTGCAGCAAATGGGGCTACTGTGGCACTGGAAGTGATTACTGCGGCACCGGATGCCAAGAAGGGCCATGTTCCTCTAACCCCACTACCCCCACTCCCTCCACTCCCACCACTGGCACCGGCGTCTCCTCCCTGATAAGCAAGGATTTCTTTGACGCCATTCTCAGCGCTGCAGACAGCTCCTGTGCTGGAAAGAACTTCTACACCTACGATGGCTTCATCCAGGCCGCCAACGCCTACTCTGGCTTTGGCACCACCGGCTCTTCTGACGACGCCAAGAGAGAGCTTGCTGCCTACTTCGCGCATGTCACGCACGAGACTGGATGTAAGTAACCAATTTACAACTACTAACCGACACTACGAGTGCCAATTTCTCATGATTAGTGATGACTGATGACTGTTGTGCTTTTGCAGCTTTCTGTTACATTGAAGAGATCGACGGCGCGCAGAAAGATTACTGCGATGAAACCAACACTCAGTATCCATGCGTTGCAGGCAAAGGTTACTTCGGCCGAGGACCCATCCAGCTATCCTGGTAATTAATCAATTCTCACTTCATCTTATACTTTCCTTACTTTGTTGCCTGCCGCTTCACACTAATGAGATTGACTATTACAGGAACTTCAACTACGGTCCAGCAGGAAACGACATTGGGTTCGACGGGTTGAATGAGCCAGAGAAGGTGGCGCAGGACCCCTCCATTTCCTTCAAAACAGCAGTGTGGTTTTGGATGAAACAGAGCAACTGCCATACTGCCATCACCTCTGGACAGGGATTCAGAGCCACAATCCAAGCTGTCAATGGCGCTATCGAATGTAACGGTGGTAACCCTGACACCGTCAACAAGCGAATATCCTACTACAAAAATTACTGCGAGAAGTTGGGAGTAGATCCAGGCTCCAACCTCTCCTGCTAACTTTAGCTCACCTTATATTTGTTCATTTACAATAGCAAAATAAGACAGCAGAGCAACATTCTGCCGTACTGTTCTCTATAGTTATATCCTTATATTAAATAAAATCAAATTTGGAAGTAAAAACAAATGATGCTGTGTACTTTGATAAGTTTTGAGTGGGAATGAAGATTTTGAAATTCAAATAGTCTTGTTTTGAATATATGTGTGATGAAATAAATAGTGTTTGAAGATTTTGTTATGTTTCATTCATGATGCTAAGTTTAAGTATTTGCTATAGAAAATATAGAAAATTGGGCATATCAAAGGATCAAATGCATTTGACATGAAATTCTAACAAAGGATAGGTATGCAAGAAAATGAAAGTCCTGCAAGCGGATCTCTATGATTAAAAGGCAAGTTCCCTATCTATCTATTCAAAATGGTTAGAGATTAGAGAAACTAAATAAAACATTAAAAAAAAGGTTCACATTGAATATAAAATAGCCTTAACTACCAGAGTAGAGCCTAATAAACAACCAAGTAATATATCAACAAAAATAAATGTGCATACATAATATTATACAACATGCACTTTTTGAAATATACAATGGGGCTACCTTATATAGTAGCTTTAAGAGATGCTATAATCAACTTAATATATTAGTATTGAAATCTTAGCCATCAAAAGAACAATCCCCTGAGAGTTAACTAATACATCAGGTTCTCTAACTCATCAATATAAGACATTATCCCAAAAAATGAATGGGGATGTACGACAATATTTATAGACTTATGTACCTAGCCAAAATTGATTTTTCCATTGATTTTTATATTTCAAATTCAAAATGTGTGAAAGAAAAGACTTCACTACACATTCTAGTGCCTTAATTAATTGTGTTTGTGGTTAGGTATGGTTGGAGGGATTCAAATATATTTTATTTAAATTTCAAATGTTTTATTTTAATTTTTTAGGCTATATTGGGCTTGGCACTATTTATTTTAATCATCTCATTCGATTATGTGGGTAGGCTTCTCTACAACCTCTTTTCATTGTGATACTAAACTATTATCCTTCATTTAATAAAGTTAAATAGGAAATATTTATAAAATATATATATAGAGCCTATGGGTAAAATTAAATCAAATTAAGGAATTGATTTATAAATTTATTAGTATAGGAAAAATTTCGACACAACTTCATTGATCAAATAAAATGATCCTAAAATTTTAAAAATTAATATTATAAATCAAGTTGCACATCAAAGTCAAATGAATTAGTTTGAACGTGATTGTATCCTAAAAGAGAATGGAAGAACATATTACTGATTGACTAATGAATCTCACATCAAAGTCAAAGGATGTTAGTTTAACTTTTAATATGGCCCCAAAAGGGAAAAGAAGAATACATTACTCAATGAATAATGAGTATGGAGGAGAGTTGTTGGAAAATTCTATTATGATCCTTCCTTAAGGATCAAATGAATTGTACATTAAATTCCAACAAATTATAGGTATGCAAGACAATAAATAGCTTGCAAGCCAATCTCTAGGATTAAAAGGCGAGTTCTTTATATATATATATATAATATATATATATAATCAAAATGATGGTTACATATTACATAAACTAAATAAAACATAGAAAAAATTGCATGTTTGATATAAAAATAGTCTTCATTACTAGAGTAGAGCTTAAGAAACAACCTCGCAATCTATATTAAAAATAAATAAATATACATACATAATAGTAAAAGGTAAAGAAAGATAAATCATAAAATTTTAGAGAATGTCTTGCTTCTTGTTAAGCTAATTAATAAGTCACTATTATACAACATGCACTTTTGGAAACATATATAAATGGAACTCATTTATATAGTAGGTAAGATATGATCGAATCAACTTAATATATTAGTCTCAAAAGATTATCCATGAAACTACTATCCTTTGAGAGTTAGCTAATACATCAATTTCTATGGCTCATCTATACACAACATCACCCAAACTATGAATAGGAATTTAGATCAATATTTATAAACTAATGTACCTAGCCAAGAGTGATTTTCTATCCCATTTTTATATTTCAAATTTAAAATGTGTGGAATTAAAGACTTCACTACACATTCTAGTGCCTTAATTACTTATGTGGATGTTTAGGCATGGTTGTAGGGCTTTGGATATATTTTTTATTTAAACTTCAGAAGATAATACTATACCTCAATGGTAATATAATATATAAAATTGGTTATTTGGGCACAATTCAATTGGTCACTATGAATGCTAAGATCTATCATTTAAAATTTTTGAATTCCTACATTGGACTAATTCTATCATGGCTATTTTATCATGGTAGAACTTGCTTTCGATGACAAAGAGAAGTTATATCTAAGTCAATTATGTGAATCTAAGGTCTTTGGAAAGTCATTCCTATATTGCAATAGTGTATTCCATGGGGCTTATTAATGTGTTAATAGCTAATCTTTTTGTGGTCTTAGGTATTTTAAATACTTGAACATTTACATGGTTGTGAGAATTCCTAAAAGTGTTCCATGTTTATTTGGTTAAGTAATAACTTAGCTTGAATTAGTGATGCCAATGGGGCCCATAAACCCTTATGATATACCCTTTTACTTTATAATTCTACCTACACTACCATGAGTTGAAAAACCAAGGATTGTTAAGAAAAAATTCAACTTTGAAATTCCTACATCCCATTAGATAGGATCTAACTTTTACAATATCAAATGATATGTGTTCATTGGGACTTAGAAATTTCCATAACTATGTCAAAGTTTAAAAATAAAAAAATGAGAGATTGAGGATTCCCATGAGGGCCATAGGGAGTATTTATAGATCTGACTCAATGGTGGCATTCATTTCCTATAGTGCAGGATTCACTACAATTCTTACCTAAAAAATAGTATGTCACCTAAAAAAACTCTAGTTACTTTGAATCTACTTTAGTAGTAAATTTATAATGATTAATAGTAGTAGATAACCAAGGATGGCTCGATATGATTAGGTATCTATATTTATTTTTATTTTCTAGAAGGGCAAGGGAATCCATAGGGTACACCCAAGTATGTATTGTGATAATGATAACTTCCAGCTCTCCCTTAGGTCTGGTTATCAATTGATCAACCATCTACAAAAATAGTGGATGTAGGTTTGATATTAGTCATAGATAGTTCATCAATAGTATTTGAGGTCATCACATTGATGGAAACCCCCATATGAATTGATACATTCAAAATCAACATTCCCTTGATGGTTAATGAAATAATTGGGATGCGTGGGTCATGATATTTCTATAGAATTAACTCACCTAACAAAACATCAAAGGATTTTTCCTCCACTTGGATGGTGGTTGGTAATTTCCTCTTCCTTCTATGGTTTTTAAGCATACCTGATCTTGATTGTTTGGTTGAAATATGAATATCTTTGGTAGTGTATGCTTAGATGTTAGTATTCAAGATTTATTTAACAAAACGAGAATTATCTAAATCTATCTAATTATTTCTAATTTTTTTAGGAGCAATAGCAAGTTGATGTGGCTAATCAAGAAAAGAAATTGAAATTGGGCTAATATTGTCTCCAAATAATTTTGGTTTTGATGATCCTTCTTTGGTATCATCCAATAGAACCACATGTGGATCTACTAGGAAGGTTTAAGTTAAAATGGTTTTTAGTATAGTTGGGTGTCATTAAATTATATTATGCCCAATGATATAGTGTTTTGAGTCATAGATCAATTGGCTACTATTGGTGACTATTATTAGGATTTGTCATAGGGTTGGAAGATAGCTATAGTTGGTTCACTTGTTCATGGGGATTTTTGGATGGTTTTGAGATGGTCCGAGAAATAGGGCATATGGTTGATTCATATAATACCTTCATTCTAGATTATTTTGAGAGACCCAAGGCTACTAGTATTGACTTGAGTTTTTCCATTTAGGAGTGGTCCATGGTGGGTTGATCTATTTATTAAGCCTAGACTAGGGCGATCCCAACTATGGTAGAATTCATGGTGGTGGAATTTTTAGAGGTGAACCCCCCTAAGGTCTAGACCATTGGCTTGGTTACCAATTTGGAGTTCTTTGCCCAAACTATCCAAGGTATGGGTTGAAACTAAAATTGGGTTGCCACTAACAAATAAAATAAGGAGGGGTAGGTGGAAATGAGAATTTGAGGATGAGAAAATAAAATAAAATGGTGAAATAATGGTCCCAAGAGAAGAATACCAATAAACAACAAAGGGGGGATGGTCAAGACCAAGAAAATCAAGGAGATTTAATAAATTTATTCACCAATGAATTGGAAAGGGACATGAAAAGGGTTACTCCACCCAAGTTTGAAAAAACCATGATAGGAGATGGAGTCACAACATGGATCACTGAGATTGAGAAACATTTTGAGATATGTAATTATTTAGAGATAACTAAGGCGATTTGGGGAGCATATCTAGGGGAAAGATAATAATCCAATTGATGGATGAAGAAGAAACATAATTTTTTTGACTTGGGATAAATTCATAGTAATTTTTAGATAGAGGTGGTTATGCCAACTCTAATTTGATTAGAAAGTGACTAATTTATAAGAAGCTATGATAGGGCAATATGTCAGTAACAAAATAATAGGAGAAAATTCACTAGGTTGTTGAAGTATATTCCTTGATACTAAAAGGATGAGAAGTTCAAAATAAGGAAGTCATGGATCATGGGCCTACATGCTCAAATTATGGTTGACGTTGATTTTCATGTTCCAACAACCATTGACCAAGTTTTTGAGAATTTTATAAAGCAAGAGAAAACGTTGAATCCATCTTGACATACCTATTGGGAAAATGTCTCAACCTTGCAATTACATAAGGTACTATTGATAGGTACCATTCATCATTAGGTCTCAGATATGACGGTCGATATTTTGTTGGCTTGACTTGCCCTAAAAGGTAACCCTATTTTATTAGGGTGTTGTATTATAGTTATCTATTGTGATGTATTCTGAGAGTTTGATAGCAGTCATGTTGCCTTTGGATCTGTGGTAGGTGATTCCCTTGTGAGAAGCTTGTTATGTAAGTATATTGTAATCTTTGTGGATTTTGAACAATATATTGGACAGCTTTTGGAGTGTGGGGTTTTTCTCTCAAAATAATTTTTTCCACATAAATAATTGTGTTGTGGTATGTATGATATTTATGTTTATTTGTGTTTATGTTTTTGTAACTTTTCTAATGATCTATAAGGTTTTCATTATCCTCCTCTCAAGATTAGTGTAGGAAGTTGTTCCACTACCTTAGCTTCCATACAATACTAAGACAAGACTAGGAAGAAGTTTTGTTGGTCCAAGTCATCACCTTCATTCAAATAGAAATGATGAAATCAAGATTCTAAATTGGACAAAAATGGGAAGGAATCTAGAAGTAATAGAAATAATTCTCAAAATAGGAAAAGGAACATAGATGTTAGAAAAAGAGATAATTTCAAGATCAATTGACCTATCAAGAAGAAAGGACTTCCAGGTGAATGTTTTAATTGTGGAAGAGATCATTACACAAACTAGTGCCCAATAAAAATTCAAGGAAATCTATAGAGGGATCAAGTATTGCATTCTCAACAAATAACCTTTCAATAGAGGATTAAGGTAGCTATGGATAACTACCAAGATGAATATCACATTACTCTTATTAAGGTTATATGTATGTTGTTTAAAATACCTTTGTCAATTCTAATAGACACTAGTGCAACATGATGTTTTATCACATAGTTTATTAAATAAAATTCAGAAAAGAGCTAGATTTATGACTAAACCCTTGTTAATTGAATATGACAACTAGTCTAGAGCTTAGGTAGATAAATGTTTATTTCAAGCCAAGGCTATTTTTCCATCTTTTTCAACCAAATTCAACTTGTATGTAGCTTCATTTGAATCATATGATATCATTAAAGGAATGAACTAGATGTGGTGACATAGATTCAAAGTATATTTTTTTGATAAATTAGTTGAGTGTATGAGTGTATGAATGAATTTGGGAATACAACCTTAACTCAAGGGTTATAACATGATGTTAAGATTATAAAGAATTCTATAATGTAGCTAAAAAATGCTAGAGGGAAATCTTGTCAAATTGAACCTTAAACCTTAATCCCTAACCCTCAACCCTTAAACCCTAATCCCACAACCTGCAACCCGCAACCCAAATCCCTATCCATAAACCCTCAACCCTTAAACCATAATCCCTCAACCCTTAAACCCTTAAACCATCAACCCTCTACCCTCTACCCTATACATTAAACCCTCAACCCTAATCCCTCAATATTATACCTTAAACCTGGGTCATCCCACAATAATGGGTTACACTTTTTGGCCAAACTTGACACTGAAATCAACATTTTAAAAAAAAACTTCACTTTCTGACACCTATAGTAGGAAAACTATTAGGAATTTGAATATGATGTAAACTAGTGATTTGTGGTATTTTTTCTGTAGATTTTAAATATATTTTTTTAAAAAAAATTGAAATTAAATTTTTTTCTTTTTGCATCTCCTTTGATAACTAGTTTTTAATAGTAAACAAAATTTTAAAAAAGTGATGTGTACTTTGGAGCACATAACGTTTTTTCTACAAAGGATAAAATTCTGATTCTTTTTAATTTAGGTTGGTAACACTGGTATCTAGTGATTTCATTTTGTTCCATCATGTTTTGTTGAATATTTTTCTTTTAATTAAGCTTTGAAGGCAAACCAACTACAATTTAGACATAGGTGCATTTCGGCTCACATAAATTTTTTGTATGTATTGAAATTCATCTCTCATTTTTTTGTTAGATCAAGGACACCAATACCTAGGGCATATATATTTTTCAAAAAAAAAAATCTCAAATTTAATATTTTTACATAATGAATTTTCATTGAATTTGATGTTCATTGAAAAACCTATGTTCAGTTAAACAAAAAAATAAAATGAAAAACATAAACAAAATATATTAAATTTATAGTTGTTGGAAAGCACGTTTCGAGCACTACACTTCCCCGACTTGGTTTATCAAGTTTGAATTCATTTTCACCTTCTTTTTGGACTTTGATAGTAAAAAAAATGCATAAAAATTGAAATGGTGGAGGGGAAAGAGAAAAAAGGGGGGTTCATTAGAACCCCCCTTCTAATGAAGGGGGTTTGAATGAAGGGCGTTCATTAGAACCCCCCTTCATTAGAAGGGGTGGTTTGAATGAACCCCTCTCCATTCCGCTAAAATTTTCCATGAAAGTTTCCTCTAAAATAGCCTTCAAACGAAGGCTCCAAAAAAGCATTTAAATGGCTAATTTTTGGATTTTCTAATATTAGAATTTTTTATTTTTTATTATTTGCAATTTTTTTTTCTTAAGTTTCTATTATGAAAGTATGTGAATTTTTTCTATATAAGTAAGAAAAAAATCATAGAAATTGTCAAAGATATTTTTGTTTTACAGGGCAAGCTTTGGAGGAGAATATCTAAAGAATTGTGAAAAATATTTTTGTTCTATTGGAGGAGAATATCTGAAGAATTGTGAAAAATATTTTTGTTGTATTGGAGGAGAATATTTGAAGATCAAAAGAGGCTTTGGAGGAGAATATCTAAAGATCAAAAGAGGATTTTTCTCTATTGAAGGAGAATATCTAAAGATCAAAAGAGGCTTTTTCTCTATTGGAGGAGAAGATCAGAGGAATTTCCAAGTGATATTTTACAAAGAAGGAGATGGGAAACAAAAAAAAGAAGAAAAAAGAAGAGTCAATGAAAGAATTCAGTAGAAGAGGAACAAATATTACATGAAGAAAGCTTACAAAGATATCATAGACGAAAACAAGGTATGTCAAACTTGAGCCTCTCCCAATATTATTCCTTTCGTATCCCTTTAACCTTCCATTTTATATTTTTATTCAAGAATTATGTAGGAGCACTAATTTATTTCTTTTGATCAACATAAAATTTCCTATCTCAAACCTATCTCAAAATTACTTAGTTTCATGCACTCTCTATAGAAATTTAAGAGTGATAATATCTTAATTTACATTAGATTTAATATTACAACCTTGATTTTCTTTCTTTAAACTAACATGAATTTCCCTTCATTAGCCCCACACTTGAAAGATGAAATAAATACCCAAAATGATTAATTACCATGAAATACCAAAAGCCTCTAATAGAAGACAAAAAAAAGTGAATAGGTACTGAGCATTATTAATAGAAATCACAAGTGTGACATCATGAAAAAATTGATGGTAAAATTGATGAGAATAGAAAAAAAGAGATAATTAATTATCTACAAAATTAACTACTAGAAATCCATAGAAGGGGATGCAATTGGAATATATCAAATGAACACAAGAATCCAACGAATTTTACAGTTGATAGACAAAAACAACAAATTTCCAATCTTACAAAAATTTAAGATGTTTCTCCATGAAGGTTGTGTCCTCATTCTCCCTTCATCACCTGTACTTTGTGTCCTCTAGTTCTCAAGCTATGTCTGATCTAATCAAGAATGGAGTAATATTTCAATCTCTCTTGTGAAATTTTAATGTTGTTGGAATTTTTCTTTATGGGGGCTCTACTAACTTTAATTAACCTCCTTAGAATAGCTTTAATCCATAAAATATTTCTCTAAAAATGTAATTCATTCACCACTCTTAGTTTTTTCCATTTTCAAGTCACTAATTTATTCCATAACCTCCCAATGTTTGAAGAAAAGTTGTTCTTCTTTCATAGGGACAAGCACCTTTTCCTTGGAATTTTCTTAGCCATTTAGATAGTTTTTAGTTTCATTTTGTTGGTCTCAATGAAGAACCACTTAAGGATTGTATGATGGATGATAACCTCTTTTTTCATATCAATATTTTTATTTGCAATCAAGTTCACAATTGAAGCAACAACCTCTAAAGAGAGAGAATGACATGGACGATCAGCTAGTGAAATAGAAGGGGAAAGGCATAAATATTTCACTTTACCTCATCATCCAAATCAATTTCATCCTCCTTTATCACTTTACTCTTCACCTTAGGATTATTTTTCTACCCTCCAATCCCTTTAGTTTACCATCCAAAATGGGGTCATTCTCATCATAGTTTTCCCCTTCTTTAATGTGACTTTAGCACTTCTAATATCTTCACCACCAAAAAAATTCATTCTTCCATGATTCTCAAGATCATTAGGGCCAAAGACAAGACTTTATTGGAAAGGGGACTTAGGGTCAAGACTCAAGGTAAGAATAATAAACCATTTTAGGTGTAATCCATAATGGAATAAGGTCATCTCTTCTTATAAACATGTAAGTCCAATTTAGAAGAAGCAAGGTGGATTCTACAAGTAGCAATGACAAGTGGGGGTTTCAAGGATAATTCATGTTTAATAAGTAGGATGAAATATTTGTGTAGGGAACAACCTTAATTATTCTATTAAATTCAAGAATAGAGTATTCAAGAAAGGGTAACATAATGAAAGGAAAAATCACTAGGTAATTGTCATGAAAATAGACAAATGATGTAAAATGGTGTAATTGGCTTGGAAGTGATCCTCAAGCATGACATACCTTGTTAGCAAAAAATGAGCATAGATAAAGGATTTTGTTCTAAGTTACTTTGGTGTAGTTCTTATACCTTAGTATGAGAAATAAAAGGGAGACAAGAACTTATGTGGTGAGTTACAAAAGGATGGGGTAGGAAAGAACAATTAAAATTGAAAATAGACATATATTCACAAATAAATAATAGCACATCATACATTCATTAGATCATCATGTAATATATTATATTCATCATATATATATTTGTTACATAGTTCATTTATACATCAATATTCTTTCTTATATTTCTCTTCTATATATCATCCATCTATAATATATTACATACTTTCTTCTCTATTCTACTTCTATAACTCCACCATAACTTCATCTAGTGTTTCTTTCCTTAATTTTCCTATATTTTTATTGTTTCTTCTCTTCTTTGCTTCAAAATTATGACTAATGTTTCAAAAAATCCTTCAATTATCTCTACTAAATATCAAATCTCTCTACATTCTGATATTTGCGAAAAACCAACAAAGCCTTGGCATTTGCATAGACTAGTTTATCATTTATTTTATATGGTAATTGCAATATCTAGGATGTGAGTGGTTCCACTACCTCCATGAAAGTGTGCTCTTTGTCTACCACAAATGTAATGTTATTCACATAGTAGTGCATAATATTAGAGGATTCTTAGTCCCTTGATTTCATTTGGGCTTAGAAATTTTTGAAGAATATGAGTATATGTTTAGGATGTAACATCTTTAAAATGTTTTACATGTATCTCTATATATCAATATATCTCTATATATCAATGAGATTTTTGACTGAATTGCCATGGCATGGTACTCTCACACTTATAGCAGGTTGTCATATCTTTATGAAATGCCTTTAGATCAATTTCTTCTCACTGGATTTTGACAAAATATCATGTTTCTTTCTCACAAGAACCACCATCCTATGTGATTCCCCCTCAAGGATTAGATTGAAAAAACACGATTAAATACAATAACACAAAATTTATATTAATACAGAACGTCCATATTTTATGTAAATTGAGCAAAGATTATCAGAAAATTTCCACCAAATATGGCTTTTGGGTAAAGATTGTGGTTGAAACCCTTTTGTAAGAAGACTCATATATATATATGTGGAACAATCATTAAAGGTTGTTGTTACAAATGGACACAAAAAATTTAAATTTGAAATTGTCAAATTTGAAATTATGATGTGAATGAAAAGAAGACGAGTCAAGAATTCAATAAAGAGTTAGTGTAGATATTATTTTACTAACCAATTGATCTTGTTAATCTCTTGGCATCTTATGACCTCCAAATTCCTTTACTTCAAGCAAGTTTATCACTACATAATAAACAATTTGTTGAATACCTTATGTATATGTTTAGGAACCAAATTGTGGTATACCTTATGTAGATTGGTGTGGATAAAGATGTATTGAGTTTGAGAAGGAGAATTAATAAAGAACCCTACTTTTAATGCCTATTTTCAATGTTCTTTGAGATGGTACGGTTTGTACAGACCATTAATGGGCTTGAGATTGGTTGGAATTGGTAGAGGTTTGAATCTATTTTAATCGGGTCTTTGTTTTGTTTCATTTCATTGAGAAAGTCAAAAGTTATAGCATTTTTATTGAAGACTGCTTGAAACCCTATGAGGGTAAATAGAGAGCATTTAAAATTGTTGAATTCATTATTTTGTATGGTAGTAAAAAATCTAAAAGTTGTTGAAATAAAGCATTTGTTTGTGTACTTTCATGTTGCAAATTTGTAGACCCAAAGGATGAAGTTTTTTTATCATTCCATGATGCCCTAGGTTGTATTTTCTATGGTTCCAGACTGGGGATGATAGAGAATAGTAAGTGTTTGAGTAATTTGATTAAGGAGTTGGAATTCTTTATAGGTGAACCTATTTGTATATGGTGTCAAGGATTTCTAAGAAACTTTTTTAAGCTGAGGTTTATAAAAACTATGAAAGGTTGAGATCCTTTTATGCCACTATCTTGTATGACAGACTTGTGACAGTCATAGACAAGGCTGAGTGTATAGTGCATTTTAGAGTTTCCTATGCTTAATGATTGCAAGAACCTTTCAAGAATCATATGTTGAAGTGTATTTCATGACATTAAAACTATGTTGAAGGTTTGGGAGGGTCCTTTGATATTGCATGAAAAAATAGATAGGAGAGGACAGTCTTAAGAAGCATAAATAGTCCTGATTGTTGAATGACAGTCATTATTTGGTGGTGAACATTGTAGAATATATGATCCTTTAGCTATGTAGGATAAACAATTCTATAGCTAATCATGACATTATAGTGTCCACTATTATGTGGTAGACATGTTCCCTATCTATGGAAGCTCCTATGAAGTACCAAGTCTAATGCTACACTCAAAGGAGGCAGAGTTTGTCACATTAAAGATGATAATTGATCAAAATTATGACAATAGTTCCTTCACGCCCCAACTATCTATATTGATGATATTTTATTGTGGCAACATTGAGCTTGAGAATTATGATGCTCTTTGTTGTGCGTTTAATATGAATCTTGGAAATCATTTGGGCAACACTTACTAATCAATATTGTCTTTTGTGATGTTGTTTGTTGGAGGGAAAATTACTTTAGTGAACAAACTATCTAGACTATTTTGGTCATCGTCATCATGTCATTGAATATAAGAGATAGACAATTTTACTCATTTGGCTATGTATGATGGTGTCTAATTTTCCAATCTATTTTTGTCTTTACAGGCTTAACTTAGCCTTCTCATTTGATCATTATGTATTAGTTGTGTGGTCTCTTAGTTACGTGCAAGTTTTTGTATATGGCTTATCTTTCATCCATATTATTGATATTATTTCTACTACCTTATTTGTTTTGAGTTGATAGTCCTACTCTAGATATTAGTTTAGAGTTCTCATCCTGATTCCATATCTATTGTAGTATATAGAATATTCACACTGTTAAATTGTATTACCTCACACACTACATATATACAACATTGGATGTTTTTAATATATCATTCCATATCAATATCACACACCATAACTACCAAATGTTCTTAAGATATGGTTGTCCTACATGCCACAACCAGGAGAATGGAATGGTCCGGCATTGACAAATAGAAGCAAATCATTCCTCTATGAATCAGGTCTGCACATAAGAAACATAGAGTTTAGCACACAATTCTTCCTATAATCCATTGTAAGCAATATTATCTTTTCTTGTATAACACCTAATTAGCATTTTAATTGACAGGAAAATAGAGATCCACTAAGTAATGTACACAGATTCATTTATGAGGCCATTTAGAAATAGGGATAGGAGCCAGTAGGAAAAGTTGTGGACTCAATGACATGACACATCATCAATTAATTTCGATCCAACTTCAAGCCTTCAAACATAAAGGAAAATAGCTTCATCATCCATTTAGATAACAAAGTCTATGTCATTTGTGATAATCTAGTTAGTATCTCAGTCCTAACTTATTTCCCACATGTCATTAAGGCCTTCATTAATCTATTTAAAGCTAGCATAATAAAGAAATAAAAGTCACAAATTTATTGCAACTAATTAGAAGTGGGCCTGCAAGCCGATTAAATGTTTTAAAATTTGTGGTTTTTTAGTTTCTTGTTCAAACACATGTTGCCCCAGAAATTCAAGAAAAATTCCTAAATACATCATGGATTCACAATTCTTTTTTGTGATTTTATTTGTATATGAAATGGATTTTCTTCCATTTTCATTTTGTTGGAATTTAAAAGAAAAATCAAACAAAAAACTGATGCAACCATAACACTAACTCGTTTCTTGACTTATCTAACTCCTAGCAACCATTCAATTCAAAATTGTCAAACACAACTCTCAGTATAAACCTTCTTGTAGGGTTGTGGTTAGTAATTTGGATACCCCTTTAATGGTTTTAAATCATATCTAAAACCCAACATATGTTGCTTTAAAAAGAAATGTTTAAGCCAGGATTGTATTGCTACAAATTACACCAATTAGGCTTTAAAAAGAAATGTTTAAGTCAAGACTATATTGAAATTTGATTGTGTATCAGTCCAAAGGAGTTTCCCTTAAAAAAAGGAGCATAGCAATTTGCACTGTCTTGAATTTTGGATTGATTATATCATGAATTGTGATAGGTCATAACTTGCTCATTTGAAAGTATGGATGGTATTCACTTGAAAGAATATTCTTGCTTCTGAAATTTCAAATAGGTAATTTCCAATTATGAGTCTTGTATGTTTTCTACCTTCTCATGTTGAGATTCTAATGCATGTTTTAGTTAATATTTTTTTTCATATACTTTTCATAGAGATGGATCCACATAAGTCCCTGCACTCATGATATTTTCCCATTCAAATGCAGTGTGTTGAGATGTGGTCAAGAATCTTGGATCTAAGTTTGAGTCAGGCTTGGTAAGTCTGCAGTCATGATTTACTGACATGTTAGTCTTAGATGTGCCTTGTCTTTATCATTGACATATAGCAAGCAAGTATGTAGTTCCCTTTGCCATTCACACTAGTGCATTCTTTATGCCATGTCAATGATTTCTCTAGATTGATGTGAATCACTAATTGTATCATTACAATACCAAGAGTTTATGTTGAACATTACATCAATGCAGTGAAACCTCCAATCTTGAAAAATAAATTGCAACTACTTTAAGATTATACTTCCCTCCATGACCTGAAGTACTTTGGTACCTTGTCACCTCCAATACATTTGTCTTTGTCACCTTGGTTTGTTGTTCCCTGTGGATGATCACAGTTGTTATCTTCATTGTTGTCCTTCAAATGGTTGCTCCTTTGGTCATGAGAACCTTAATCTTCCTTGCAAATTTTTCCCTTAGAACTATCACTATACTTGGACTGAATATTTTCTTTTTGATGGCTATCATGCACCTTTCTCTAGAACAGCACTGTGCTAATGCACTTGACCTTGGCTTATCTTGTATACAAACGAACGACTAATTATGTTCTCACTTATCATAATGATTTATCCATAGCCACCTTGACATGTTGTCCTTTGGTGACTTATAACTTTTCAAAGAAAATATCACTACTATCAACCTCTTTGCATATATTTCCTAGCAGGAAAACTTATTTTCCTTTCCCTGTTGTCACTAAACTACACTTCTTAATGATCATTCATCTTGATTCATTTCATGGTTCATTACTATTGTTCATATGCCCTAAATGCAATTCTCTAGTAGACCTTCAATCTTCTTCATGACCACCTCAAAGGTATGCATTGAGATCTTTAAGTTGCTCTCAATATAATGGACCCCTTCTTTTGACTGTAGTCTTTTGAGCTTCATAGTTGTAATGAACCCACCAATACTTGTCATGATATACCCACACATTGTCCATTGCATGGCTCATGGCCTTAAGGCCTCTGACAAAAAAAACACCAGGATAGCACAACAAATGCACTCTATATGGTAATTATAACTGAATGAGGGTTTCAATAAATTCACCGACCTGTCTCTTCTTTGTTCACTCGTAAATTTCTTTTCCTTCCAATTCTTAATATGTAGGTTCAATCATGTTGGCAAGAACCTATTGATAAAGTTCATTTCTTGAACTTAAGTCCATGGTAATATTATGGTAGTTTTGATGGGTTTTTTTCCTACTTAAAATATATACCCTTTTTTAGAAAGTCTCCTACAAACAAAAACTCTAGGGTATGCCAAAATTCATATGGTTAGTGAATAATTCATAACAAAATAGAGTGAGGATAAGATCAACACATGATAGGAGGATCTTAACTCCTCATTCAAGATATTTAAGGCTCAAGGGGATTTAATTTTAGATCCATAAAAGGATGAACCAATTATAATCTCTCTTAAGAATAGAGTTAAGTATTAGATCTTAAAGATAAAATAAAAGTTTATGCTTCATATTTATCCTAAGCAGCCTAGTATCATCCTTTTCTTGCAAGGCTAGGTATATTTTAAAAACTACAACTTAATTTATCATAGTCAAGATCCACCTAGTGATCAATTAAAATCATCCTTTAAGTTCCATATGTTAAATTTATTCGAGGTGTTTTTGTGTAGGGACTCAACATACAGAAACTAAAGTAGAAGTCAAGCCAAATTTAGCAAATGAGGCTAAAGAATATATAGTTGATGTTAGGGAGGAGGCTCAAGTGGAAGGAATGATTATTGGAGAGGGGTCAGGATCACTTCTAGATACCATCATGGATGAGCATACGAATATAGCTAAAGAGGTGAAGAGAAAAATTTCTTCTAGAAATTTAGATCATTTACTTCAAATGCTTATGGAAAAATTGAAGTTTTATGCTGAACAACCTAGAAATAGTACTAGGATGTCAATGAACAAAACTATAAAGCAAATAATTTCTCATTTCAATAACCTTGATACACTCGATCAAGCCCAAATATTATCAATTGTACTTCTAAGTAATGGGCTACAAGACCCATTACAATTGTTGGGTGTAGATACAAGTACGAAAAAGAGGAAAGGGTCACACTTGCAAAAAGAAATTGTTGAAAATTTGAAAAAAAGTTTGGGGTCCATTGGGAAACAGTCTCGATCAGCAGATAAGGAAATTTCAAGAAGAGTCATGTTGACATCAATTTTAAGTGAAAAAATGGCCAAAAAAAGACAAATATCTTCACTTTCAACTGAGACTGGTTTCAGCAGAAAGGCATTGACACAATGTGTCAAAAGGAGAAAGATTCTTGATGATAGTACCTCAAAAGGCAATTGGGCAATTATTTGTAGAGCTCCTTGATTTGACATGGTTCAATATTTTTTTAGGAACTTCATCTCAACCTTTTGGAATGATCATACCCATCCTTCATCAAATAGTAGAGATGTTATCAGACACAGGATTGGGCCCAATAATAATGAATTACATATAAAAAATTGGCTAGACATAACACAACATGAGATGTATGTAATGTTTTGTAATTCAAATCCACATATAAAGATTGGGAAAATAATGTTTGAAAGATTAAATCCATACTATGTGAAGACAAACAAGGTTTTTGAAAATTGTTGTTGTCGTTATCATATTGAATTTGATCTCTACTATCAGGTGTTCTGAAATATTAGAGAAGAAAGTGATGATATTTAGAATGCACCTCCTAGACAAGCAAGTCAGTTCATAGCATCCATCCTATGTGCTAAACCAGATGATGATAATGCAACCAATCAAATAAGTTGCATACAAGGACACTGTGAAACATGTGGAAATTTGGCTAAAATGTGTTTGAGAGATGAAGATACCGACTTGAAAAAGTTGGTAAATTACAAGAGTTACAAGTATATCAAGTTTCATAACAAAAGTGCAAAGAATTAACAAGGTTAGATTATGTAGAAGAGGAGATACCTGGGTATGTGCAGGATCATGGTGCGCCAAAAAGTGGCAATATTTGTAGGGTATGTGGCTGACGACTTTTTTTTCACCCAAAATTAATGAAATGAAAAGGGTTTTAGAGGAGATTCTCAGCTTTCCAAAAATATAAATTGTGATTTAATTTGAATTTAATAAATAATTATTATTCATTTTCTATTAGAATTATGACTAAAGTCCTGATCGATAGGCTGATTGAAAAACATCTATAACTTTCAAACAGTATCATATTTTTGAATCCAAAACATGCTCATTCTATGCTTCACATACTATAGGATTAAAAAAGAAAATTATTTCTATGAATTTTTGACCAAGTTAAGGTGGTCCATGCATTTGAGTTTTATATTTTCTAAAGTTGTAATAAAAATTCATAATTAATTATTTACTTGGAAAAAAATTACAAAAATATGCATCACATCCGAACATGAGTCCTCTACTTATATATAAAATCTTACAAAAAATATATTATCATTTTATTATGGTTAAGTGGTCAGACAACACCTACTTCTTATTTTTTCCACGAAATTTAAGTACTACGCATTGAAATTTCAAATTTTTCTAAAATAGATTTTATTTATTTTTTAAATAAACCTAGTATTTTTAGAAACTACATTCAATTTTCTACAAATTCTATTCGTATTTTTGAAATAATATAGATAACTTATTCAAATATTTACGTCAAGTTCCCTAACACTGATTTTTTTGAATTTTTTGCCACTTAAGGGCCTGTTTTTTGCACGATGATCCTGCACATACCCACCTATTGGAACATTTATGGAAAAATTTTGTAAATTGATGCAACCATACATACAACATGTTTTCTTTTCTAAGTGGCAAGAACAATAGTTTCAGACATTAAGAGATACATTCCCACTTGGAACAGTGTTATCAGTAGTTGACTTTGTAGAGAATTACTCTTTTGTAAATCAAAAAGAGATTCAATCACAATATTATTTTTCAAAGAAAATCACTATTATGGTGCATGTGTGTTATCAACATGCAAAAATGGATTTGGATGGTGTTGATAGTACATCTAAGGAACGAGTCATTAAGAAAGAATATCACTTCTATATTAGTGATGAAAAAGAGCATGCCACACTATTTGTACAACATTGCTTCAAGATTTTTTTTGAATATTTGGCAATCAGGGGTGTCAAAATTGAAAAGCATTTTGTATGGTCAAATGGATGTGCTTCACAATTTAAATCTTCAAGGCCATTTTATGTACTATGTCTAGATATCATCGAAATGACAACATACCACATGTTTGGAGCTTCTTTGAGAGTGGGCACAGAAAGGGTGAACTTGATGGTGTAGGAGATTGCATCAAATGCACTCTAAGAAAGCATCAACTGAATGATGAAGGAGATTCCATAAAAGATGCACATGATGTTGTTGAATGGTGTCAGAAACACTTTGCATCAAATGAGGTCAACACATCTTCAACAAACAATTGATACATTCCACATAGTGTGTTTTGGGAGATATTAGGTATGTTTTTGTTTATATTTAAATCTTTAAATATACATATAAGTGTCATTCAATTTTATTTATTTTAGTTTGAACATATTTATATTAAATTATGATTTTTAATGCAAAATTATTTTTTATAGGTGTAGATAGAAGATCGCATGGATGCAAGAGGGTAGAGAAAACAATATCTTTGCATTCTGTCATTAGTATAGATAGTTTCCCATGGACATTGTAGACTAGGGATTACTCATGTTTTTGTTATGACTGCATTTTAGAAATATATGATGAATGCAACAACCAACAACAAGGATATGTTAGTGGATGGAATTTGGTGCCACTAGATGTTAGTGACACATACAATGAAGATGAAGATGAAATATTTGAGGACATTCCTTTGATTTCAATTGATTATGACCATATTTTAGGACTGATTAAAAAGGGTATGTATGTGTATATATTTATATCGTACATGTACAAGCTTGTGTAAATTTGCAACTTAATCGTTTAATAATTTTTTTGCTACTTATTTCAAGTAAATTTATATATAGTTAAATGATAGTGGAACTCCTTTTTTTACAAATTTTCCATGTAAATTTGGTGCAGGAGATGTTTTTGCAGTCATAGCAGAGCCTGGAAACATAGAAGGTGTTAGTTATTATCTATTGTGTCACACAAGAGAGAGGCGGAAGCTAGTAGAATAAAAAACAAGTGATGGAATGTCGTTCCCCACAGGTTTGACAAAATAAATAGATGCTCTTGCAAGATTTATCTATTGAATGTATATAATTTGAATTTGTTACTCGTATTGACCTTGTAAATGTTATGCCTTACTTTTGAATGTTGGTTCCCATAGGTTCAGTTGTAGTGCAAGGGACATATCTGAAACAAGTCAAAATTGTTCAGCATGGAATTCATTTTATTGATTATCATCCTGAGAGAAAATTATATCAATATAGCCACCTAGTAGTTGCTACTACCCTATCCCTTCATCCAGTTCCACATGCACATGGACATCGTAAGTGGAGACTAGATAGTGATGATCATCAAAGAATATTACATGTTATTGAAGAGCGAGTTGAACCACTTGATTTGGTTTGAATAACATGATGTGTCATAGGTGTACTTGAAAAATTTAAACAAATTTTACGACTCCAAACTATATTAAATTGAAAAAAATTCCAGGTTCATTCCATCTTATTTGTCAGCAAAATAAGTATATTAGTGCATGTATATGTTACTTTAAGTTTAAAATCTCATTCAATTTTAAGTATATTATGGTCTCAAGATTTTTTATAATAGCTATACTAATAATTTTTGTATAATAGTAACTTCCTTTCTTATGGATGATGAAAATAGGCATCAAATGTAGTAGGAGTTATACAAAGGATTTTATAGAGCTAGTTGCCCCATGACAAAAGTTGTGGCGAGGTCTGCGATGGAGATGACCATGAAAAGAGAACCCAAAAAAGTTTCTTTTGTTTTACGCCTGTAATATCATGACTGTTCAGTTAATGTGAGATAGAGATACTTTTTAATGTACTTTAGGCCTTAGTAAAAATGCTTGAACTTATCAGAGAGTATTTGCTTGTTTAGATGATTGTTTATCAGGGCACCCCTAAATTCATAAGTTTGTTCTATTTGGATTTTTCTTAATGAGGTTGTGACTTTCAAACACAATTTGTGTTTAATTGAAAAATCAAAGCTATAGAGGGCATTATAAGCTTATTAATGGAACTATACATAGCTGATATATAACTACATGTATACTATGTTATTTTTTGTAGGGATGTGATGGTTCTCTGCTTCTAGATAATACCTCCAACATGGTTGGATAGTAGGATGCACTATCCAACATAAACTCTTTGAGGCTCTAGAGAAAGTGTGCCTTGGTACAATCTCCTATGCTAACATTCTCATAATTATTCCAAGGGGTGTTGTAATTCTAGTAAATAAGATTATTTGATGTCCTTTACGCCAAATTGCTATGCAGATCTATCAATGTGGATTTACTTGCTTTGCTTTCTCTATGACTGTTCTTATGGCTATTGAATTTGGCAGCTTTATTTATTTGTGTTGATTTAGTTCTTGACATACTAGCTTGTGAAGTTGAGAAATGGTGTGTTTTATTAGATATATATATATATATATATGGAATTGCTATTGCAAAGTGGTGGTCCATTTTGGGAGGTGTATTTGGGAAGAAAAGATAGTCTAACTACAAGTGAGAATGATTCAAATGATAAAATTACAAGCCCTAGGTCCAATGTTACAACTCTTGTCCAAATTTTCAAGAAATTTGACCTATCTATAACCGATTTGGTTGCACTTTCAGGTACCTGCACTTAGTTACAACTCTTGTCCAACTTTTCAAGAAATTTTCTTTGATTACAACTCTTGGCCATCCTACTTTCCTCCTTGTTAGAACATCTATAGCTTCTAATCTTGACAAGGCTCAACTACTAGATTCATTCAAATCCTCTCGAGCAACTATACTCTATGTATCTTACTAGTACTCTCTTTCTTACTATTTTCATTGATCAATCTATAATGCTTTTACTCAATATTAATGTTATTGTGTTTTCAATACCCATATGTAGGGGTCCATAGATGACTATGCAAGCCTAGTAGAAGCCATCAAGAAGGTGGATGTGGTCATTTCAACAGTGGGTGCATCACAAATAGTAGATCAACTCAATGTCATCAAGGTATTCAAAGAAGTAGGAACAATCAAGGTACATTTCATGTCTATAGTTTTACCTATTTCATGACATTGATATTGATGGGTTTTTCTAATTTTAATGTCAGTTTTCATGGTCATTGAAAATCTCAACTTTATTAAATATTTTCCTGTTCGATTGTTGTTTCAAGCTAGGGGTGATCCCATAATAGTGGTTTACAATTTTTGGCCAAACTGGACAGTGAAATTATTATTTTTAACTAAATCGTCACATTCGAGCACTTATAGTGGCTAAACTGTGAGGAATTTGAAGTGATGGCACTCTAAACTAGATATGCTCATCCTTCTGTAGATTCTCGAAAATATAAGTTTAAAAAAATTCTTTTTAAATCAAAATTTCACTTATTTTTCCAATTCCGCCAAAATGATTTTTTCTAAAATGAATATTTTTAAAAGTGACGACAATTTATAACGATAATCCCTTTTTTTCCATGAAGGATAAAATTCTTACTCCTTTCAAATTTAGATTTGTAACCCCATATCCAGTGCTCCACTTTGTTAGTTTTTATTGAATATTTTTCCTTAACTGTTTCAAAGTCAAACCATAATTTAGACACACAAGGACTCAGAGTAACGTAACTTTTTTTTTTTTTTAGAAGTATGTCAAATTCTTTTTTTTTTTTTTTTTGACTGGTTGACCTGGCTGATGTCTCAATGCACCCCTATATTTTTCTGGCAATTTTTACAATATTCTCATTTCTTCCACATGTAGCTATCAAAGAAATTCTATTTCTCATGTTCCATGCTTTAATGCAAAACCTAAAACAAAATACATAAATGTCTCAAACATATTAAAAATTATATTCGGATAGTTTGTTCTAAATACCTTAGCAATCATTTGAAATAAATTTTAAATGAATTCATTTTGATCCCCCAAAAGCTAAATCAAAAAAGATTTGTTACGATTTTGATAGGTGTAAAGGAGAGGTGGGATGTATTGGTATGGTTTAAAATCTAGTATGTTTCCTTTATCCAAGGGGTTTTGATCTATAGTATTTGATTCAAACCTTCTTTTCAATTGGAATTTTAAAATGGAACTTCTTTTAAGGCTTTCTAAATCGCCTTCTAAAAATATGTATTCTTTACAAATTTGTCTCCTCGTAGAATTGTAAAAACCACTATTATGACAACAACACCTCTAGGCAACAAATATTTCTTGGCCATTACTGGTTATATTAGTGTACCCATGTGTCTCAAAGAAGTGCTGTAAAATTTCTTTGAAATTGGTAGATTTGTTTATTGTTTAATATTGAGATTCACCATGAAAAGTAAAATTAACAACTCATGTACTTGTTGGCATTACAAAGACACTTTTTCCAGGGAATATCTTTTTGGGTATCTTTCAAAGCATATATGTGAAAGGGGATCAAACTAATTTTGAAGTCAGAGCTGCTAGTATGGAAGGAAATGAGTTGTATCTAGATGTAAAATACCTCACTTTTAATGAGTTCTTGAGTCAATTTGCTTGAATTATATGAGATACTCTTGGAATAAGTGAGCTATTAGGTAGCATGAGAATAAAAGTTTTGAATATACATTTAGTGCTAGATATTGTGTATGGGCGATTCATTTACACTATTTTTGGAAATTATCTTGATCTTCTCCAAGAGAATTTATCACTATCCTCCAAAAAAGGGAAAGTTGATTTTAAAATGCTTTTAGAAAAATCTTCCACTCAGCAACCCTTGCATACAAGCAATGAGATTCTTTAATTCTGGTTTTTTAGCCTCAGGAAATTGAGACATAAGTTATGGAATAGAAGAACAATATGACATACAATGCAAATAAACATAAGCCTATGTATAAGTATACTCCAAAAAAATGAACTTAATTTTTAAACATTCTTAGCTGTCTTTTCAGCCTCGAGAAATCTAGATATAAATTATTGAATAAAAGGAAAATATAATGTGACACTGAATTCCTATAGAGCTTTTGAGAATTAAGATTCTGGGGAAACAAGGTAGTTGGAAAATGATGATGCAAGATAAGAGGAAGAAAACATTACTTGTTTTCTTATACTTCACAGGTTCATAGTTCCATCACAAAATTCAACTTGATCAAAACAATCAATTACCAAGTCTTTCCTTTCAATTTATCACCATTCTTCTTGACTGTCCTAATGTACACCAATGGCATCTACAAGCCTCAACCATAGAAGTTAAGTTTCCAAGATACATACATCTGATCTAATACTTGGAATGAGTGGATTATGTTAGAAACAACATGCTTAAACATATTTTACATCCCAAGAGCTCACCTTAGATGATTTTGTGAACAAAATCTTTAATGACCCTTATATTCCTTATAGCCATGCCTTAAGGAACTATCAACAACTAATTTTAATACAGATCTCCATTACTGACTATAATCAACTTTTTGAATGCCCTTTCAAGTATTAAAAATTATATCAAAATATTATCATTTTTTGTTTTGAGAAATAATGTAAAAATTAGACTGTTTACGCCCCAAAACAGGGTTGATCAGATCTCATTTTATTAGGGCTTTATTGGATATACTAGTTCCAAACAAAAAAAAATTGGTCATACAAGAAAATGTACTATGTTATATACTAGTTCCAAAGAGTATATCCTATCATACAAGAAAACGTGCTATGTTATATACGTATAGCATAGATCTTGAAAGATTGAAAGATCTGGTAGTACAAGATAAAAAAATGTTTATAGATTTTCAAATTCTATAATTAAAGTGTTAAATATAATTAAACATTCTAAAGGACTGAAATTCAAATATATGCCTAAAAAATGAATCTATCAAAAGATTGAAAGATTTGACTGTAAAATTTGAAGGGAAAACATAAAAGGCTTAAAAGGGGCTTATTTTATGGAAAGGTTATGATGTTATTAAAAAAACTAATTGAGATTCCCCAAATCACATACATTGAAGACTGGGCATATCATTGAATCTGGACATTGAACACAAACTATAAGAAAGGAATTTTTGATCAGGATGAGAACTAGTTTTTTAACTTTTTTCCCATTGGTTGCTTCGTTAAGGGAATGATGCATATGTTTAATAAAAAGGGCTTAGTAACCAAGAAAAAAAGGCATGCTAAGGATTATGACACCTTACATCTACTAAAGAAGGTCACTTAGAGAATGAATGCCCATTAACCGTGGAATGTGTAGATTCATAGTCTTGAAGTATGGCTTATCAATCTTCAAATAAAAAACTAGTGAGATGAAGTAGTGTATGTAATACTGACTTCACAAACAAATAATACACCAACCAAAACACCCAAAATCTAAGAAAAAATAATGACAGAATTCAAATGGGCCTCAATCTTCCAACAGACTTGAATATGACTCATATGGTAGACCAATAGTTCAATGCAAGTAATCTAGAAAATAAATTCAATTTGCCTCTGTCTGTCTTAGTCAATCACATAGATTAAAGTTACATTGCAAATAGAATTGATGCTTTTAATAATAATAATGATTCCAATTATTCCTTATGGCTAATGAATTTTTGGAGATAGACGTAGTTCCAAAAGCCATTTGTATGATGCTACTTCTAAATGATGCAAGATAAACAGGCAAATTGTCTTTAACATGGGTCTAGGAAATTGCAACACAATCAAGCTACCAAGTTCTTTTAGTAAGAAGAAATGAAGTAATATAAGTATAGTAATACAATACAGAGTATCTAGTAGATCCATTGATAATCATAGATTATGGGGTCATGTAGTTTGAGATGGACTTAGAACACCAACTAGGACTCAATACAATGTTGGGTGATAGGATGTGTGACTTATCTGTTAGACAAAATCAGATGGGATGGGGCACCACATTACAAAATGAACTTGACAGACTAATCCACAACTGTCTATGAGAGGACTAAAATAATTAACAAATGGTCAAGATTAGTCAACAAAGAGAATTGTAGGATTAAAATAATTGGCTAAATGAGTTATGCCATGTATTGTCATCTAGAATAAATGCACTATGAACTATAAACACTAACTGAAGTGTCACCGCAAAAATATTAGATTCAATAAAGTAATGGAAGCACAAGTTTCTCTAAATCAATCACTTTCCTCAATTTTATGTTGCATCCAAATGATATCTCTGGAATAGTTATGTTTTCAAAAGCTAGTTGCCGACTGTCAGTATAATTTTTGTTCAACTTTATTCTTCTAGCATTCCCTACCTCTTCCCTTAGAAGAGTAGTGCACTATTTTTGTAACATGAAAACAAGTGGAAAAATGCACATTAAGTGGGGACATTTATGCATGTCAAATGAAGCCACAAGTGACTGGTACAAAATAAGTTCAATATATATATATATAAATAATATTATTTACTCAAAATTTAAGATGATTATATCTATATATATATATATATAGAGAGAGAGAGAGTTATATTTATAATATAAAGGTTTTTATATATTAATGTAAGATAGTATAATAATATAAACTTATTTTAATTATTTTAAAGTACATTTTAAAATATAGAACATCCAATAATCTTTTCCACGTTTATTTGCATATACCTTATATCCAAATTTAATATTATTAATTATAAAAAATAATATTATAATAAAATATTTATAGTGTTTAATAATATAAAATTATTTTATTTACTTAATATTTGAGAATTATATATGATTACTTATATTTCATAACCAAATCTAATATAGGATAAGTTTACTTTAGTGGATCCTCAAGAGTACTTTTAAGAGTGATTCAATTAGAAAAGGATCCCTTCATAAGTATGGATGATAGATATAAATGAATTGTAGATAGTAAAATAAAATTGGGTTGACATCCCTTCACGTTGACTTAAAAATGATTTGAAATATTTGATGTGAGAGATAGTACATAGCTAATAACCAAAAAATATATATTTTTTAGATAATTCTTTAGTAAGACATCATTGACATTAAGATATTTTAGAATCGCATCATCATTCTTCACAAAATTATGTGAGAAGATGATACATATCCTTATCATAATGAATGAATCTAGAATATATTTAACTTCATTGACCAAAGTAATTGCTAATTTCATAAATCCATAAATAGCAACTAAATAACAATCTTTGATCATGCCATTATCATCAATGCTATGACTAAGAAAGTGGAAAATGCACAACAGGGATCTCTGATCATGGATTTGGAAGCTGAAAAGGACAAAAATAGGACTGAAGACACTAGAATTTCGAAGAGGATGAGAGCTAGTCTAAAGAGGAAGGCGCCTCCTATGCCCCAGATGGTTCAGACCCTGAAAAAGTGCCCCAAGACATGCACATTCTCAAAGCTAAAGCTACTGATGCTCTAAACTCCCTTGGATAGTTGTGGGTTGTTTCTGCTACTGGTTTTTTTGGTTGGGTTTTTTTTGGTGGCCCTTGCTGGCCATGGGTTGGGGGTTGTTGTGCTTTCTTGTCTCCTTTCTTTTCGCAACCTTTTTGTATTGGATTCATTAACGCTTAATATTTTTATTTTTTGTATACTCTATGGTTTCAGGTCCCTGTAAAACCCCTTTTTTCCTTTATCAAAAACTAAATAACAAGTATTTAAAACACTAGTTCAAAAGACAAAATCTAAAAATATATAGTAAGCATAAATCTGAGTCAAACAAGGAAACAATTTCCACATTCATTGATTTGGAACAAATGTCCACATACCCATCTAGAAGATGAACATAGGGACTTCAGTTTCAAAATGCTTCATTTGTCAAATAAAATGCATAATGTAATGAGTCATGCATTAAAGTCAAAGAATGTTAGTTTGACTTTGAATATAGCCTCAAAAGGAAGAATCCATTAAGTATTGAATGAGTATTTGGAGGAGAATTTTTGGTCAAATGGAAGAATCGAATGTGCTCATGTCAAAACTCAAGAAAGGGAGATGTCAAGTAAATGCATATATCATCCATGTGCATATTTATGGACAACAAAAGCTTTAGAGATTACAACAAGCTAATTCATCTATTAGAACATAAAGCCAATTTAGATTACAAATAATGAATAAGAGATCATAGTTATAGATTCAACTTAGGTAGATGTTGAAAATACAAACATAGAACAAAAATGTGAAGGAAAAGAAGTCTACAAAAGATGTCCAAATTTAAATATTGAATTGCATTACAACAATAACAAATTGGAAGGTAAAAATTTATTCTTTTGGAAAAAGAAAAGACAATAGGAATGTTGTGTTACTTAACATAGTTATTTAAATATTTTTGACCTTGAAGCTCTCATGCATGACATTCATGTGGTATTGAGTTGATAGGTAAAAGGAGTTTCATGCTTGTGTCTAGGAAAGAAAAGGTTTTTGCCCTTTATTTTTCTAGAAATTGGAAGGTTTTCATCCTCACATATAACCTTTTGAGCATTGATGCTTAGACTAGCATTAGCTAGGGTTTTGGTGTATAAAATGATGTATAATCCTCTTAAACAACGAATAATCAAAAAATATTTTTTATTTGACATATTTGAGTGGCCTAGGGAATATATCCATTGTCACTGGCCCTTGATGTCATCAACATTAATGGTGTCCTTTGATATGAGTAAACAAGGTGAAGAAGATCTTGTGAAATAATTGAAATGACAACCAACCCTCAACCACCATAATCATGAAAATGACTATCTTCATCCTCCAATTTTATATATACATGTGAATACACACCCTTTGAAGTTTAAACAATATTTTTGGGCAGGAAAACTTTTATGGAGAATTTTTATGGTCAAATCTAGCATTAATGGTGCTTTTGTGTCATGTCAGGAGGTAGGCGAGGTTAAAAGTGGAAATAGGTAGGAATGCCAAAGGATTCTCCCAAGTTCTAGGGATTGACTACTCTAAGACTTTTGCACCAGTCGCCAAAATAAATTCTATCTAACTTGTCCCTTCTATTGTTGTAACACATACATGGGATGTTCATCAGATGGATGTGAAGAGTTATTTTCTTCATGTTGATCTTCAAGAGGAGATATACATTGAGCAACCACAAAGGTTCGTTCAGGATCCTTCAC